>PQWD01004102.1:79671-191358 GCA_019425675.1 Leucinodes orbonalis
TGATTTATACATTCTGATGATAATACAGAATGTAAATCAGGACAGTCCAACGCAAGTGCATTTGACAACCAATCGAGCACCAATGCAAAGAGGTCATCTTGATTTTATTACGATTGTTTGTTCGATACTGAACAAGAAGCTGCTAACGGTATGTGGTAACGATGTAGGTACGTATAATGTAACCAGTACGTAATCAAAGTGTAAACTAAATAGTAGGTACTAATCCTTAGTGACTAGATTCAAAATCTAAATACCTATCACATTTAGTAAGCTACTTTTGGCACACAAAACACCATTTACCTACGTTTCGTCTTTTGTGATAAAAACAAATAACCGAAAATAACAGTTAATTATTTCATAACCAAAAACAACAAAATAAAATTGTAGGTCAGTAACAACATTGTAACCAATAATACGAGTATAAATTCACCCTTAAAGAGTTAATGCTTATACACCAAGGATATAAACAAATAAATTCCCTTCAACTGTTGTATCTAATTTTATGATACTGTTATTGCAAGTTGTTCGTAGCACTGGAAATGTTAAAATAGAACTTTCTACACCGTTCTTATCTACAACTAACCATTCACATAGAGATTAAGATACTACAAGTATAATATCTGTTATAGACAGAGTTGCCACCCGTCCCGATTATGCCGAGACTGTCCCGATTTCGAAGGCATTGTCCCGGGTCCCGATGGCCTATCGATTTTGTACCGATTTTTGACAACATGCGATAGGATCAATCAAATAACATCATAAATAACAAACTTGATAAATAATTATTAAAATCGGCTCGTAACGAAAAGGAACATGTATGGAAAACATAATCATTTCAATGGTTATTAGATTTCTATTCTAAATACAGAGTAAAGTTTCATTTTCTTAGACTGTCACATGCGTCATAATATGATTGGACCTAACTCCAAACGTCACTGACGGATGACCCCATCTCATGATTTTTCTCCCCTAAATGTGGCAACCCTGGTTATAGGCTATAGAATATTATTGAAGTTCGCGACCTATGTCCAGCAGTGGACTGCAATAGGTTGAAGGGAGAAGAGAAGTCCAATTAGTCCATTACATATGCGTTTGATAAGGAATGATACCAGTTATTTTTAATAGGTTAACATATCACGCAACAATCAATGCGAAGGGACGTATCTAGCTATCAATATTTGATTGATTGTTTAAAGTGATATAATATCGTTTTGATAGATTCAAATGAAGCGTTTTAATAAGCATGTTTCCGCGTGGGTGATTATGGTTTATCATTCGATACTTCATTATTGATACCAATGATATCGGTTAGAGTATTGCTCAGTGCATTGACCTTTTAATTGTTTATTTGAACAAGGAATACACCCACGATCAGGGATTAGTAATGCACACGTTATACTGTTTGGAGTTTATAATGCACCGAGAAGACTTCGTACGCAATAACTTTTGATTCATAGCTTTTGATTGAGTGGTTATTATATTAGTTTATACGAACAAGAACTTCGTATTGAAGTATCGTAGGGATAGTTCGTTGTTGACGATCGTGATCCAATAGGTGGCCCAAAACATGATCTAAGTTCGTTTTGAACTTGTAAAGACACAATGAGAAAATTTCTGTAAATGTGTGTACAATAAATAATTTATCTATATATCTAGAATGAGAAAATTTACCCGGTCAGTAAAACGGTCATATTTATTGTTTAAACGTTTCTTTAAATTGAAGTGATAGTGGTAATTTTACCGAAATCAAAGAACGTAGCCAACATCAATAAAAATATTGAATCTGATGATGACGTCATTGGTCATAATGCCATGGAAAACGTATGGTAATGTCACTTTGACAGGTTTAATAAATCAGATTTCTCAGTCCACAATTCTGTCCTCCCAATGAAGAGTGCAATAAGTCGGTTTTTGGGCAAATTGACTTACCCACCTTTGTATTTTTTTATTGTGAGTATAGATAGTATAATGATAATAATGATAGATGGATGGTATAACTAGTAGAGAATGCCACTCGGCATTAAGTTCGCCTTTGTACTATATATTAACGTGTGCATTAAAGTTTTAAATAAATAATGGATTTTAAAAGATTTTAAGTTAATTTGCCCAAAAACTCAACTTATTACACTCTCCGTTAGGAGAGCAGAATTGTTGCACGAACCTTTACCGACAAATGAGCTGCAATAGAATCCGGAAAAGTAGGAAGTGTAAATCTATTACGCTGTTAGAGTGCAACGAAAGCATTTCGAGAAAGGCGCCAAATCGCCGGCGTGCAATTGAAAAATAGCTTATTACATCCACCCATTGAGCGAGAGGTAGAAAGTGCATCGGGATCTTTGTAATTCCCTCAGCAATAATTCGTCGGTTGGGTTCTGCAGCTGACGGCTGCAAGCGTTATCGCGATGGTGACCATGATTTTGGAATGCACTTTTCGTTAGGAAACTTTCTGATGATAACTGGTTTTGCTCTTTAGTTTAGATGATATTTGGAATTCGATTAAGACTTACTGAAGCCCTGTTGGACAACCATCTCTACCGTGTATCTGTCGAATTGAATGAGCAACCCATTTTGTTATTTTGGCTAGCAACACACGCAGCTCAAGCTACGATTTGGTCCTTTTAACCATTATATTGCAAGTATTATTAATTGCTGTATCGTTGTATTCGTTTTGTGATCTTTATTGCTCGTATTTAATTTTTCATGTATTATTATTTTTGTCTTCACATATTTCTACTTACACTGGCAGAATAAAAATTCTAACACGAACCTTTTCAAGCGTAGCCTCCTTATTGTTGCTTGTTCATAAACAGTCATGCATTGACGAAATTTGATTAAATGCAGAAACGTCTGATTATCTCAATACTAACATTAATAAAACTTGGAACAAAGTTACGCATAGGCCCTTCAAAAGTATCATTGTCATGGCGAACAAACGCTTGGAATCGCTAGTTTTCGAGAGACTACTTTAAGGCCCGTATTCTAGAACGAGACTCGAGCGTTGATCTTTATTTGAATAAAATTGGAAAGGGTAGCGCTCTATAGAATAAATAGCGCCATCACTTTCTAACTCAATTTAAGTAAAGTCCATCGCAAAGTGTCTTAAGTAAAATCTTCAAATTTGTAAAGATTGTCTCGAAATGTGATTAAGTGGAAACACAGTACAAGACACATTAGTATTGCCCTTCGCAGGGTTGTCGCTTTCGCTGAAAGTGTGGAGGCGTGGAGGCCCGCGGCGGCCGCGCACTGACCGATTCATTACTACATTATCACCTGCGCATGCGCCGAGACTCGTGCGCTAGCAGTGCGTTGATAACCTTATTTGGCCGTCCAAAGACTAAAAGGTGCTAACCTTATTTACATAAGGAAACATCTGCGTGGGACCCTCGATCTTACTTAATGCTTCCATCATACATGACTATTATGGGACAGATCTGATGGTAAATGACACCGACGCCAATCTACACTTGCAATGCCAGAGGGCGTAGAAATACGTTGCCGGCCTATTCAATGGGAATACGCTCTTTTCTTAAAGGTTGTATCGCTCAGGGAATATTTCAGTTGGTAGCTGATTCCACAGATTTGTTGTGCATGATAAAAAGTTTCGAGAAAAGCGTACGGCGGAGGTCCTCCATTCCAACAAGATAGTATAGATAAAATTTTGAATGCTATATAGTACGATCCACAAAAGATGACCAATGTGCAGATGTCATTTTTGGGTACCTTTAGAATTGCGGCGGGCGGTGACACGGCGGAAATTCTTGTACTTTGTTTATGCTCATGAATTTTTCAAATATAACAGAATTCTATCATTTATATACTTTTCATCTAACGCCAAACGCCGCCGTTTGTGGTCATCTTTTGTGAATCGTACTATGCCTTAAAACTAAAAGGAAATTATTTAGTTTACTGCCTTTTACTTATAAGACGATAGTATTGTAACAGATGTATTCGCCGTGGCTAATGCGGCACGCCTTACTAAAACCGCTTTAATGTAATAGCTGCGATAAAACGCACAGTTGAGAGAGTACGCGAAATTTTGTGCGATTTGTAAAAGTTATTTATGCAACTTGTTTTGTAAACGATAAGTAGGCATTCGGCGGTTTGAGCTGTCGATAATACTCGTATTGGGATTTTATTTGTCATTTTAATCGTGTGTTTACCTACAAGAGTCCCAGGCAAACAAACCTCCAACTTGAGACATACGGTGAGACTGTATAAGAGTAAGTCTAGTCAGATAAGTCAATAACAGTGTAATATATTTTGGCTCTCTGGCTTTATTTTGTGATTTTGGAACTCCCATGTGCTGAAGAAGACACACACTAAGAACATAATTTTAAATACTTACTAAAGCATAAATCTTTCAGCAATAAACATGATTAAGACAACACAGAATGCGGTCTATCAAGGAAAGAAAAGGTACCCCAGGAAAGATTGGTCTAACGGTATTTCAAAACAGTATAGCAAGTTGTACATTTGTACCATGATTTATGGTAAGGAACTAGATAATTGTAATCTATTACATACACATACAAATAAAATTGGAGTGTGTGTTTGTACTATTCAAATAACAAATTCCTTCTTCATGCATATGAGTACATTCATATATACTCATATGTCACCTCATATATTCATATGTCACCGGAAATAATAAGAACCGCAAAACGATTAATATGAATTGAAAATTTTTAAGAGCGTCGGTGGCTCAGTGGTGTGGACTGTCGCCTTCCTACCGGGAGGGCTGAGGTTCAAATCCCGACACGTATCAATGTATTTTCGAATTTTCGAAAAATATATGTACGTTATCCGACGCTCTTACGGTGAAGGAAAACATCGTGAGGAAACCTTCATGCACGCCTGCGAAGAGATTCGAAGGTTGTGTGTGAAGTCGTCCAATCCGCACTGGGCCCGCTTGGACGACTAAGGCCTAATCACCCTATACGGGTAGGCTCGTGCCCCTCGGTGGGGACGTTTAATGAGCTGATGATGATGAAAATTTTTATCGGTCTGTTTGTTCCGGATCTCTGAAACGGCTGTATGGATTTCAACGGGTCTTTTTTGCAGGTAGCTGATGTTATAAGTAAAAACATAGGCTACTTTTATTTTAGACAATACTTTTAATTTGGAAAAATATAGCAATTATTACCGCGTGGAGTCCGTGCGTTGCGTGACTTTACTAAGCGATTTTAAGTTATGTTTTACTGTGGGAATAAATATTATAACGCGAGGAAAACTGGGGAACAGTTAGTAGTGTAATATAAGCACTAACAATAACTTGTCTCCACTAGAATACATTTATTTTCCACAGTGTTCGTCGCGTGACAACCGGCCGTCGATGTTCGGGAACTTGATATTTCTGTAACTGGATCCAAAGTCAGATACTGAATTTACCCTTTGGATTACGCGCTACCAATGACCTCGGAGTCATTACGAAGCACTTGAAAAACGATACGATGTTTTCAGTGTGCGGAGTGAAATAAGATTATGCAAGTTGTACCCTAAGGTTATTGTATCTACACGGTATTTTTCTATGAAACGTACCTACCCTTTGTGGTTATCGAGGATGTCAGCCAACTCCATGCCAATTTTTAATAAAATAGCATTTGCCGTAGACTTGAAGACTTAACAAACTTACACAGTCAAGAATTTTCTTCCTGAATATAAGTGTGATTAAAACTAATTTTCTTGAAAGAATTTTCGTTATTTGGATTTATAAAAATATATTAGCCGAATGTTTTTTGCTGAACTCAAGCGACCCGTATTCTTTGGCCGCTACTTCCTTTTTTAAACCAATCGCAGCTGACTGCTGGACACATGTCTCCCATAATCTAGCTGCAGATATCTCAGTAGTCCTCCGCTTTTCTATTCCAGCATTCAACTGCAGCTTTTCTCAAGGTGTCCTACGCTACGCTTGCCAAGACAATGAAACTATTTTCCAACTATTCGCTTTAGCCTATTTTATATATTTCGCATATCCTGATACTCCCCTTTCCTAATCACAAAAAAAACAAATACTTATTGAATTCATTAGGCAAATATTGCGAAGAACAGGACCAATAAAGGGAAAATGATCGTGATCCACGCCAATGGATCGTTAGACTTGGTTTAGGATATCGACTCCTAGGGAAATCATTAGACGCCTACGTTCAACAGTGGGCATATAAACCGTAATGATTATAATGAATTGACATCGTAATTGATATGCAAATGTTTATAAATAATTATTTACTAATAGCAACGTGCACGTGAGCAGGCGCGTGCGCACTCCGCGAGGTATAAATTAGCGGCGCAAACGCCCGGTGTTTACGCGCCACTTTCCAATGTCAACGCACAATCGCCGCCCACGGTGTGCGCGCGCTGACTGACAGCCGGTCGCTTGGTGCGTTTCCATTGCATCTGCAACAATGTTAAAAAAAAAATTAAGCATTTGATATAGGTACAATAGACAATTTATTCTTTCTGTTGGATATATCCAGGCGATTATATTCAACAGATGTTAAGGTCACCATCAAAGTCACGAGCTTATAGGACCAAAATCGAAGTTTTTCTTTTTGAACAATCTGGTGATTCATTTTATAATGTCTCAACCAAATTAGGAATAATCGAAAGTGACCTTTACCGACGGGATTAGAACCCACGGCCTCCAGGTCATGCAGCGATCTCAGCCGAACGTTCTGCCTGCTTTGTCTGTCCTGTTCTGTCTAGAGTCAAAATTTATACAAAATTTTCTTGTTACAGGTAAATGCGAAGTTCATATAATATCGTGGCATACCAGCCGATAACGGTACGTCTTATTATCGTGTGCCATTGGACACACATCCGCTTGATGGATGATTTATGCAAATAATGTTTTTTACGCGCGTCACACTCGTGATCCGCGCACAATACGCGCGAAGAAAAGGCTTTTCATATGATAATATTACTGCATGTTTCTTTATACTTGTTTGCTTTGCTCGTACATTGTTCGGGCTGAGGTAACGCAACTTAATGACATGCCCACATGCTTGATGGTTATTTTGAGCAGGAACTACATCCTACTAGGTGCCTACTTCAAATTCCTGTTGCCGCCCGATGATAATTAGTATTTGATTTGCATTAAATAGCTCGCCGGATAACAAGTTAAAGAGTCGAAGAAAACTTGCGAAAGGTCGCTGGTAGAGGCTGGAGGCAGGACAACCGACATATTTGGGTCAGTTCGGTTAGATGATGATGATGAGTACGTCCAGTATTGGATTGTGAAAGAGATAGAGCTTACAAAGTCAATTACGGCTAAGAAGGGGAACTTCATATGATGAATCATAAATGAAAGTTTTGAGTGATAAGAACACGCATACACTAACCTTTATTATAATAAAGTTGTGGTTATTCGACCACAGCGACTGTATAACTGGACGGCTTCAGGCTTATAAGAAGTTTACATCAAAAAAGAGATAAACCATCTGATAATAAGAAGCAACCGTCTCTTGTCTCCAGGGATCCTTAGATCAAGGTTATTGTCTGTTTTTTTTATGTTGTAACAGGCAAACGAGCAAACGGCATCATCTGATGGTATACAACACCGCCGCCCATGTACATTTGCAAAACCAAAGGGCACAGAAATGCGTTGCCGGCTTTTAAACACTTATATTTGCTAATACGTTCATCGTTACAATCAGTAGTGTCGTGTTTGTCACAATCTTCAGTCTTCAATCCTGAAAACTGGTAGAATAGAATCTTTAGTACCCACATATGGTACTTAATAGAAGTTCTTGGATCAATCAAAAATAAGTATCCCTAGGTAAGACCGGGATGTCTAGCGTAAAGTGGGGGAGACCTATGTCCAGCAGTGGACTGCGATAGGTTGAAGAGAGAGAGGTCCTAATGGCGTGTACTTTACGCAGCCAATACAAGTAATTGGCAATAAAAACTATGATAAAATCGCTAAACTAATCAATTACAAACTATGTCCTGATGGCATAAACTCTAATGATTATGTCAAAAACTATGATCAATAATCGCTTTATACGACTCAATAAACGCTCATGTTTTCAACGAGCATTCAAGCGAGGTTATAAATGGGCCGTTTAGGACATTGTAACGTAACTCGCTATTGTTTCGACTAGAGTTAATCGTAAAACAACAATAAAGGCTTTTCCATATTGGCGCGGGTAAAAACTATCGTTTGGTGTTCTGTTTGTGTTAGACATTGTTCAGGTTTTATGAGCATTTTTAATACGTTAGTTTTAGAGTGCGGACTAATGACGGCGAACCGTATAGCTTTGTACTTTGTTGCTTGTTAAGTGGAGTTTAAGAACCTAAGCTTAGTGAAAACGATTACTATAAAAATCATAGTTTACTACAGAAGTTAAGGCAGGATTGTCAAAACATTGTTAGGAGAATTTGGAACCAGCTGATTTATTCTTCAAGATGCCTATCTGGGCAAAACTATTATCCGTGGTGCATCTCTGGCGTCCAGATTACACGCTTTAGACTAGGGTGCAAGACAAGTATAAAAATCATAGTGTGAAATACTCAAACAGTCTGTTTTCTTTCAAATTAATCGAGTAGGAACTCAAATTTATGAACACAAACAGATGGTGCCGGGTGTCAGCGTTTGCTATTTAGCTCCAGGATTCCAGACAAAATAGATTTTCTGAAAATGAATATTTGCGACGCGGCAGTTAATAGGCTAATTCCCTTAATCGAAGTCTAATCTCCAAAGTGGATTATCAGTATGTAGAGTTTCCATGATCTTATTCATGACCGCCATTACACCAATATTCGACTTTGTAAGGCTCGCTTTGTAATTAGGTATATTAGGTTCTGATTCTATTACACCGAACAACGTTTATAATTATTTCAAATGCATGCCATACGAATTACAAATGAAAACTAAATTATGCAGTTATCTCGAAAGCCAAAGGCGAACTCGAGACTCACGTAGCACTTTCCTATGGAAACGTTTCGTGGTGGTCGGCAAATTGACCGCAAATAGAAAACTTGGTTACATGGCTTCTAGAGATTTCCACGGCTAATCTGCGGATGTTGACACCCACAGAGGCATAGCCATCGGCATCTAGACTTGTTGTAGACTGCAAACACGTGACTTTAAACGGCAAACATTATCTGTTAGTAATGCTTGTGTTATGCTCGGCATAAAAGGTTAAACTCTCCTTTAGGGATAAGATCAGATATGCTTTAAAACGTAAGAGAACCAAAGTTACTGACATGGCCCGCCGGATGAGCAATTTGAAGTGGCAGTGGGCTGGTCACGTATGTTGCAGATCCGATGGCCGTTGGAGCAGACGAGTTTTGGAGTTGAGATTGCGTTTTGGCAAGTGACGTAGGACGCCCTAAGCCGCTGGACCGACGACTTGCCAAATGTCGCTGGTCACCGGAATATCAGGCATAAAATGTAGAAGACCTATGTCCAGCACTAGACTATGATAGGTTGACGAGAGAATGCGTGTTTGCTGGACGTAGAGCAATTATTTTTAACAAAAGTGTTTACGATGTTCTAAACTTGTTTGATGGTAATACACCAA
Organism: Leucinodes orbonalis; assembly: GCA_019425675.1. Classification (NCBI taxonomy): domain Eukaryota; kingdom Metazoa; phylum Arthropoda; class Insecta; order Lepidoptera; family Crambidae; genus Leucinodes; species Leucinodes orbonalis. The sequence continues at coordinate 89,193 of PQWD01004102.1, forward strand.
AAATACTATTAATATCTGTGTCATGCTGAACAAAGTGTTCTCTTAATGACTGCCACTCGGACCAATCAACATCGGCTACCGTCACCATAAATAAGGCGTAGCTCCACATAGTTAGGGGGTCGGCCTAGGTTTTCCGTTCTGTGGTCGCCGCTCGAGAACCTTTGGATTGGCCGACTTCACGCACAACTTATGAATTTCTTCGTAGGCGTGCGCAGGTTTCCTCATGTTGTTTTCCTTTGCCGTAAGAGCGTTCGAAAATTTGAAAAGACATTGGTACGTGGCGTGGTTTGAAATTGCACCCTTCAGTTCGGAAGGCAAAGGCAACAGTGAGCAACTGAAGCTCGATTTCGAAGAATGACTTTCTTAGTATTATTTTTAATTTACGTTACGTTGAATAATGATTCTCAAAAGATTACCTCACCAGGTTCAACTTAACGTTAAATATAACATTAACAAGTGATTTATCAACGTAATACCTAAGATATCATCTTGATTTGCCCAGTTCCGTCAAATGATCACAAAAAAATGTGCATCACCCGATTATGTGATGTTATAATCGTCTCGCGATCACTATCATCAATTACGTTATGATTTCGCCTCAGTCATAACGGCTGGTAATGCCTTGTAATCGGAATCGAATTAGAAATCGAGTATCGGAGCGAGAAGTCAATGTGTGCGCGAGGTTGCGCAAGAATAGGCTATTTTTTGTCTGTTACCGATAGACCTCATGATCATGGATTTTGGAACATATACATTGGGGGAGGAATTATTAATTATCGCCAAACACTTTGATATTTTAAGTTTACATTAATGACTATTTTGGGTGAGGTGTTCCAGTAGTAATTCGGAAATATACATGGAAAAGACCGGTTCGTTTAATCTTACCTCATGCGCCAGGAGGCGTTAGTTGGATCCCCATCCACAACCCGTGATACTCTACAGGACTCAGGGTCTACTTCACTTTCGGGTAGTATCTTGACATAATCTCCACGCTTGGTAGGTGGACTGGATCGGTGTTATGAGAGAGCACTAGTGCTCTCTTACGGAACACGATGGAAGAGTACGGGTGGTGACATTTGTTTTCCAATCTGCCGTCACCACACGGCACATTTATGTCAGGAATACTTTTAAAGGGTCGGTAACACACTTCTTGGGTTCTCTTGTCTTTTTAGGTGGCGGTGATTATCATCAAGTCAACCATATACTCGTTTTCCTTCTGTTCAATAAAATAAAACTATTTTTCTAATGTTATTGGACTAGTGCATTTGTTATTATTAAATAAATAATAGCAGTATATAATAGATACACTATTACATAAATATGTATTTACTAATATTCATTGGAAAGTTACCGTGTACAAATTTTACCGAACAACATTGGCTTATGTTGGGAACAATTTCCAATTCGATTCGGCAACGTTCGCGAGTGGGTGTTCCGGTCGTATGAAGTCCGTGACCGCGGTCATGGTACTAGGGATCGTCTGATGACTATGGTATTTTGATGCTATATTATTTTGTATTAGATTATTCTTGTTGTACTAGGTGTAGGACGTCCCGATCGATCGAGCGAAAGGTCGCTGGACGCTGCATGAGGAAAACGGAATGGGAGCCCTATGTCGCCCTATGAAGAAGAAGAACTCTACCAGGGTTTGGTTAGCTTGGATTCAACCTATCACAGTCCACTACTGAGTATAGTTGCCCCCATTCTGCGCCAGATGTCCCGATCCTCTGCTTATCTTGCAAGGTGTTTTTATATTATAATTCTGCTAGACACTGGGAAAATTCTGATAATGCTAAGCCCTGATAAAACCGTTCATTCAATCGGTCAGTTTGAATAGTTTCGTTGTAATGTTTTATTACAATAAATTCAAAATTATTCTTTCTCTCTCTCTCTTCAACCTATCGCAGTCCACTGCTGAACATAGGTCTTCCCAATTTTGCGCCGGATATCCCAGTCCTACGCTTTCATCTCTCATCCAGACTCAACCAGCGAACTTTCGCAAGTCATCAATCGGAAATACAAAATTAAAAAAACTGAGGGAAGATAGGTAGCGCAACTTATTAAAAGATTATAGCTTAAAACAAACTTTATTATGAATAGAAATGTATGTATATAATTTATTATAATGGAGCTTCATGAAGGTCAATGTCATATCTAATTACTAGAAAAAAAGTACTACCTATGCTTATAGCGTTAGTTGGCGATTTTGTGTGATAAAAACCGCAAAGCCGAAGGCATTTCCGAGCCATCGGGTCGGAAATATCCAATTAATTTCGCTGATTTGGCCATGTGATTATTTGATATTGAATATTTCATGATGACGCGCTGGTGAACTTTTTGATAGTGGTATGAGTAATTAAATCACGTCATCACCAAGTATGGAGTTGTGGGACGAAGCCCATAATTAATACTTCATGTAAATCATCATCATAAAATGAAATAAATATATAACCACACACATTTACACAGCGACATCTAGACCGTAGAGCGTTAGTGATATAGAGTGTTGGCTTCCGATCTGGTGGGTGCAGGTTCAAATCCTACCATGTACCAATTTATTTTCGATTATTATATGTTCGTTTATCCTATCCTCTTACGGTGAAGGAAAACATTGTGAGGATAAACATTCGTAGGCGTGCTCAGGTGAGCACGCCTACGAAAGGTTTGTGGTATTCAAAGGTTGTGCGTGAAGTCTGCCAATCCGCACTGGGCCCGCGTGGACGACTAAGGCCATATAATGAACTGATAATGATGATCTAGCTCTAATTTTTTGCAAATGAGTTTTGCTTCTAGTGTTGGTAGGCTACCGATTAATATATTAAATACATAAACTTAAAATATCCATACAATACAGCACAAAAATATTTGTACTGTCCGGATATCTTGGTGTACTAGCAGACGTCTCAACCATTTCACCATATGGGTCGTCAAAGTGGTGTCGTAACCCTTATATTCTTCCGTTATCATAATAGACATATTATGATAACGGAAGAATATCTCCTATCTGATCTAAATATAACATAGATGACTTGGAAGGATAACGCTCCTTCCCTACGCGGAGTAATGAAGATGGCTAAACCCTATATATTTGCATATGATGAGTTCATTATGAGCGTCGATGGCTCAGTGGTGTGGACTGTCGCCTTCCTACCGGTAGGGCTGAGGTTCAAATCCCGACACGTACCAATGTATTTTCGAATTTTCGAAAATATGTACGTTATCCGACGCTCTTACGGTGAAGGAAAACATCGTGAGGAAACCTTCATGCACGCCTGCGAAGAGATTCAAAGTGTTGTGTGAAGTCGTCCAATCCGCACTGGCCCGCGTGGACGACTACGGCCTAATCACCCTATACGGGTAGGCTCGTGCCCCTCGGTGGGGACGTTCAATGAGCTGATGATGATGAGTTCATTTGCTCTGTATTGTCATCCCTGATATAGCCGACGTGACTCTTATATCAGCAGATCTTTCCAATTTCTATTACCACTGTCGTCGACCATTACATTTCAATATAGTGTTTCTTCGAGATGGTAATAATATCTTGCGATTTAATATTCTCGGCTATTTCCAAGTTGTCTCAGCAGCTGGGATTGAATTATTGTCCCAGGAATAGCAATCAGAGCGCATCCAACGGAAGATTTATAACGATACTAATAGGGCAGTCCGGCGTACTGATACTCGAACTGCTACTTTGTACCTGGTAATTTGTATAGTTTCAAGTTATAATATTTATTTTCACTGTTTCAATGTTATAAGTATTTACCTCAAAAAGATTTTATACTTTGAGACAAATGAGAAAAGGCTCATCATCATCATCATCATCAGCTCATTAAACGTCCCCACCGAGGGGCACGAGCCTACCCGTATAGGGTGATTAGGCCTTAGTCGTCCACGCGGGCCCAGAGCGGATTGGACGACTCCACACACAACCTTCGAATCTCTTCGCAGGCGTGCATGAAGGTTTCCTCACGATGTTTTCCTTCACCGTAAGAGCGTCGGATAACGTACATATATTTTTCGAAAATTCGAAAATACATTGGTACGTGTCGGGATTTGAACCTCAGCCCTCCCGGTAGGAAGGCGACAGTCCACACCACTGAGCCACCGACGCTCCATATGAGAAAAGGCTCACCTGATGCTAAATGAAACTGCCACCTATGCATACTTCCTATACCAGAGGGCATAAAAATGCAGCCCTTTAAATGCTCTTAAAAGAATGTTCCTTTGCGATACTAATGTAGCTTTTATTTTGGGATACTTTGATAATGGGAAAAAATGCTTTTCCATTTTTATTCATAAATACTCAACCTGTTGCTTCAGTACGAAAAAATACGTTGTCATTTTTGGTACACAATAATGTATTGTGTACCAAAAATGACATATTTATTATGTTTTTCCTTCACATCGAGTTTAATGTACTATATCACACCTTCAAATCTCACAAATAAAGCAGCGTTGCAATAATCATTATTTCGCTTTAAAATTACATTACCTGCTCGCTTTATTATTTCAATGTAAATGGCAGATTGTAATGAAAATTTATAGATTTTTTACTTAATTTGTAATGAACTTTGTTTATAGCTTTAATTTTTTTTATTTACTTAATGCAACGCTTAGTTTCTCAAAATAAGGAAACAAATGTTTAATGTGAAAGATTGAAAATTTTATAAATATGGTTGGAGGAAACCTACAAGTGTATGTCCTAGGTATTTGATAAAATTGATAAAGTAAATTCATATAATTACTTTTTTGCAACTCAAACAAGTACTAAAATAATAATTTATGTAAGTTTGGGCTGTTATATTGTAATATAACAGCCCAAACTTTTTTTATATAGGATTATTTTTACCTTCAATATATTATCAACGGTTATTTTTGTCATTCCTAATATCTTCAGTCATATCCCTGGTATCGGTTGAGATATCTAGTGACTCGATATTAAATTCGGCCCTAATCCTCTCACAAACGGATGGTAGAGCTCTCACCACTGACCCATAAGCGGCCATTTATTAATGGCTCGCGCTATGAAATATTGGAAATGTAACTTTCTAGCCGTATTCATGGGATTTGCAAGTATTTGCGGGGCAAATCTATCACGGATATATCACACTTGACCCACTATTACAAGGTACATAGCTTGGAGTTTACTTAGTAAGCAGTGGCGTGCACAGATGTCATGAGTAGGTTATGCAAAGTGAGTGACACTTATCATAAAAACAATGAATATTTTACATTTTGTCCAAGTGCTGTTGATAAGAGCAGATCGCCTATAGTTTCAAATCGGACGAATAAGTGGGAATTATTTACTATATTGGCGATTTGCCGAGTTTCTGGACGTACAGGGTATGCACTGCTTATTTGCATATATGGAGTGCACGCCACTATTAGTACGCTTGCGTAGTGTATATTATCTATAATAATGTTTTGATTTTCAGTAAAATTCATGAGCTTTTACAAAATTTAATGCAGCTTAACTTCATGTCCTCCACAAATTAATATATAATTACTAAAGAACTTGTGTACTACATAATACATACATTTTTTTTAATTGAGGAAGATGTAAGTATGATTGTAAGTATATTCATTTATATTACAGTACTTCAGCTCACATCATTAATGCAAACGACAATCGTTCCACGCCTTTTGATTGTCCATTTGACGGAACTTAACGACTTGCCAGTATGAGTTGAAATGAAGCTTGTTAATACGCAAAAAGTCTCCAATATCAATAACCTATATGCTCGTATATAACCCAACGGCTTCCTCGTCGTAAAAAACCAACAGATTGTAAATTTTATGTTGCAATTAGCAACATTGTATAGGCGAGACACCTGTACTTATTCCGAAAACGTTCTTCATAATGTATGACGTGAAAAACCTTGTGAAATTAATCGATGGTTGCGCACAATCGGCTCAATTCATCATCATCAGCTCATTAAACGTCCCCACCGAGGAGCACGAGCCTACCCGTATGGGGTGATTAGGCCTTAGTCGTCCACGCGGGCCCAGTGCGGATTCGACGACTTCACACACAACCTTCGAATTTCTTCGCAGACGTCATGAAGGTTTCCTCACGATGTTTTCCTTCACCGAACTAACTCAATTATAACTTATTAAATTATAACTCGATAATTTTATGTGTTTTCGGTTATTTAAATGGAATTATCTGGAAAATAAATAGAAATATATAATTATGGTTCCAAAATGTGTCGAAAGGACGTATCGTTGAAGTTAATTTTGTTGAGTTGATCTTAGCGCTCATTAGTCTGGTTATATTTATCTATTTTTTTAAGTTACAAAGTTATCAGGACGGTCAGGACGCTGAACTGATGGTAAGTGATACGCCTGACCATGACACAGCGGCATTGAATGAGACCAACAACTGATAAACTGTTATTATTCTCCATCTTTGCCGAACTGGCCCGTCACCGGAGACGACAGATGTTAGGTCTCTTATACCTGGTGACTTTACTAGCTACAGTGCCCTCATCCCGAAACACAGAAGTGCAATTTGCACTGCTATTTCACGGGTCGATTTCTGACACTGCGGCAGTACTTGTCTAGACGACTCAGTACCGAATCTTTCACGTAGTACATATCTGCATACCACATTAAATTGCGAGTATAATGAAAAAAAAAATCCTTGAATCCAGAAAATAGCTTTCAGTAAGTTTTTCGAAGTTTGGAAACTATCATTAATTATTACAATGGAAACTATCATTAATGATTACAAAGATTTCATGGGAGAGATTGCTTGTAGTGATAAGGCTGCCTTTGCCTACAATATTGAGTATGTAACTGCTTTTTCTTGGTATTTATGATTAGTAAAATGTATATCTATCCATCATTTAGTAGTTTCAATATTTCCACTACATTAACTTAATCTGCCTTTGGCTATCCCCTCGGGCGGCGAGTTATAGATTTCTTTATTACATATCAACGGGCCACTTAGTCATGTATAAAACGAATTGGTACAGGCAATACAAGCATATAATCTTGAAAATCATGGAATCAGTTGCATGTATTACCTAATCACAGTATTTTTAAGCTATATCTTTATAAAGAAAATGTATAGGTATTTGAAATGTTGCTAACAGTCCACTGTAGTTTTACATAAGTACATTAGCAAATAGAAGAAGCCTTCTATTTTATTTTTCTGGTTCTTTAAAAACCGCTTAAGTCAGGTAATTTCACCACGAACAAGTAAAATTGGCTCATGTTTCGTAAGGTGAAATCAGCTAGTAATACAAAACAAATTTCAATGACAACGAATTTTATTCTCTGCAAATCGAATTCAACACCAATCTTAAATTAAAAATATTTGAATCAAAACCTCTGAGTCTACCCACGACCGCAGTATCTGCGAATAAACCGAAACGTCACCAGAAAATAAAATACATATACCTTGAAAATAGATTTTCTAAATACAACATTTAATCCGTATTAGTTACGATTCAATCGTAGTCACAACAAATCGCGAAAACATTTGACGACGCCAATATTGTTTAATACTCGGTAGCTTATACATTGCAAATTAACACACCCAGACGCTCAAAGCTAAACTAACCATAGCCAAAAGTGTTCAGTTTAATGGCCAATAATTGCCGATCGGTATCGCTCGTGATCCCAACCGTAGAACCTTCATGCCCGAGGCTGCAAACAGGGCTGCCGTCTTGGAAAACCTCATCTAGCCAATTACACTGAAAGTGAGAAGCTAAAACATTCGACATGGTCAACGGGTAATGGATTGCCATGAATCCTATTTGAAAACGGGTTTTGGAACGCAAACTATATAATTATGGCGTTTGCGTCAACTACCAATGTATTGCAGCCCCGATATCCAGCTCTCCACCTTCATTGTGAAGCATCAACAGTGACTGTATGTTATACACTAACCACCTTCACACCTTTTTTTTTACATCGGTAAAGGCTTCGCCTACCGCAGCCTACCTAGCGCCCCTTGGGGAGGGGCACCGGTTATGTGGGACTAGTGCGGCTAAGATAGGAGATGCCGCACTTACCCACTTAAACCCTATGGTGGCCTTCTCGCGCATGTAGGGCGGGTAAAGGGTCAGTTTCAACCACCTTTACACCTGCCTTCACTGATTTGTAGGCAGGTGGCGAAGGGTAAGAAAGATATAGGTCCAGACCAACAATCATCAACCCAATGTCTTGTTCTAGTGCACGTTGAGGTACCAGGACTTAGTTTCTAGTTACAAAGCGCCAAAGTGAAATATCCTCCATACAATAATTGACGATTAAAGTGTGTCTGTAAAAAAAAATATTTGAATAAATATATTTTATACCGAGATGATATCAATAAAATTTCAACCCTGAAATATAACATGTATCAGATTTTTGTCAATATGCTTGCATAATGCGATGTGGAAGTGATTACTACGATGGGGCGATTATACGACGATTTCACTACAGAAATGGAAAATGAGGTTAGCCTTGTTAATTATAATGAAATTGAAGCTTTTATATTATGACGCGCCTCGAACGATGCGCGGTTTTTCGGCCTATCACGTACGGAGTGGGTATCTTTATGATACTATTATTGGTTATTTCCGCATTATCAGTTCATTGACTTATGTTTGGAGAAAAATGGTACATCGACAGTTGGTATCATAACGGATACATGTTTTGCCTTAATACGATATTGTGCAGCTACAGCGAATTAAATAAGTTCTTTCTTTTCGTTTATTTTGCGAACGATTCTTGTTGCTTGTTGTAGAAATTTGAAATAGAAATAATGTCAATGTTTTTTACTAACTTTTCGTTACTGATACGCTACTGTTTATTAATATTGCGTTTACAAAATTTGCTGTTTCTTAGCCTGAAAGCCTAACAGATAATAAATAAAAATCCGCTAATAAATGCACAGCGCCATCTAGCCTAAAATAATATGGGTAGTACACACAACTAAGAATGGAGTTCTAGTGAAGATAATATACTTTGTATTCATTATGACTTTGTCTTCATATCTATGATTAGTTTTATTTCGATTTGGAGTCTCCAGTAAATATTGTATTTGTGAAAACATATTTGTGAACTAATGCTATACTATACGTAGTGACATACAATTTAAGTCATTATGACACATCATTTTAATAATTAACCAAGTTCAGTAGGCCTGTGAATGTAAATGTTTTCATTGCCGGCAGTCGCGTCAATATTTACGACGGTAATTGGTGTTTGTTGATGATAAATCTGCTAAGTATCGCCCCGCAATCAATGCGTCATCTTAACTGATATGTGCTGATATCAAGACCTTGCTCTACTGGCACTGGTATGACATACGAGAGACATATAATCCTTTGTTTACTGTTTGGATTTCTGTTCTGGCTTCTTAACTATCTATTGAACTGTGGTTGAGCTGAATACTAGAAAAAAGTATATGATTACAGTTTGAATCATGCAAAAGTTGTTTACGAAAGAAAGAAAACATATTTATTTGGTACAAATCCAAAACATTGTTTAATTATATAAAAAAAGAAAACAAGGAAAACGCTATTATATGATTTGACCACATGCCTGCGACCAGCCCGCGGAACATGAGACTGTATTCTGTGTTCGTGTCAACTTATACATTAACAAGATTAAAATGTTTTAAGGCGTAGACACATTTTTTTGGAATTCATTTTTTATTACTAAGGAAAACAGGTCGTCAGGTCTTACCAAAACCTAGCTTTGTATTTTTTAATTCAATTCATTAAAGAGTCTAATTTTGGGATCTTCAATTTATTTTTATTTCAGAAGCTAATACTGAGCTTGGAGACGGAATTGCATCTGAGAAAGCTTCAGGTATACATATATACTAGGAGTGTTAGTAAAGCAATGTTTTCCTATCCAAAAATGGTCTCGGTGAAATAAAGTCCAAAGTGTCGAAGCAAATGTCTTTAAACGTCCAACGTTGCTATGTGGAATTTCGACTTCATTACGCACCTATCGGTAGCTGGTGTCACTTTTACCTTTGGAATGAAAGGCTTGTTACTCTAATAAGGAGCGTGAACAAACATTCACCAAGGAGTGTTATTGCTAAATAGTTCAAATGTTTTGTCGAAATAAATATTAACTTTTTTCATTGCAGTATCTTTTATGTTTCTTTTCGCATAATCTGATCAATAATTGAACACGATGCGCAAAACATTGACATGCAAATTGCACTTCCCATGAGATCGAATCCACGATTCCTCCGGCCGGTGAGGTCAACTATATTCGAGTTGCAGAAGAAAGTAAATTGGAAACCGTGACACACCGGCACAGGGCGATTTGTAAACGTCATATTCGAGCACTGATAGTCGGCCGTTGGAGATGATCTATGCAGACTTTCCAGAGATTAGAAGTCGAGTGTCAAGGGATTCTGGACACAAAGCGTCGGTGGCGTCTAAGCTCACTTAATTTGCCTCAGATAGCTGCCATGATGGATGGCTTGACGCGCCGTGTGCGCCCGCGCAGCGCACGCCCTCGGTCAAAGGTTAAACACCCACTTTGTGCACGATCCCTTCGTTGTATTGATTTTGCAGTCGATCACGACCATAATCTTGCGAATATCTTTATATCTTTTAATACGTCCCACCAAACATTGTATATAAATCTTTGCAAAATCAATGTTCGTGTCTATAAATATGCACTTGATGTTAAGACAGTGCCCTGCGGTACAGATGCATGATTCGTGGTGAGATCAGTCGTTAAAGGAAATGTTAAGCTACACGTGGGAGTGGAAATGCCTGCAATTTTCTTTATGGCTACATTATCTAATGACGAGCGTTGTATATGCAAAAACGTCTATCTTTTAACACGCGATAAGAGGGAAATTACTGTCGGGCGAACCTTTGAAAGTCATTACGTGGTTTCCTTCGTGCTAGGATTCCGAGTGGGTGTCTACCTTTAACGGGTGACGGTTCGTTTTCCGTGAATACGTCAGTTGTTTATGCTTAGAAAAAGTGAAATGAAATCAATTAAGGGGGGTTCCAGTATTTACCCAACCGTTCTACTCCTGACGGCGTCTTCTATAGGTACATGTAAAAAGCCACTGCCATTTGTCGCAAAGCCTTATCGTATTATGCAGTTGTTCCAGCCGGGTCACTAAGCTGGTGCACCTGTAGAACTTGCTTAGTAATATATCAGGTCTTGGAATCATCAACAAGCATTAACCAAAATTGACGGACTCAGTAACGTCCAAAACACATCATCGTCATCGGGAAATATTTAATACAACATTTTCTTAAAAAGAAAATGTTGTAGTAATTTGTATTTGCACACTCATGCTACGTCATAACTGCAGGATAATTGCACATTGCTTTTATTGAACGACCTCCCAGCAGCAGTATTCCCTCATAAATATGACAGGAACCTTCAAGAAAAGAGCGTATTCCTTCCTTAAAGGAAAGAAACGCAACGGTGACACTTCTGTCTCCGTTGTTCATGGGCGGAGATAATCACTTTCCATCAGTTGACTCTCTGGCTCGTTTACTCCTTATAACACAAAAAATGGACAAAAAATACTAGGAAGCCAATGATGTACAACAGTCGTTGATTTACAATCGAACTTGATAACGCCCGTCCCGTTTCCCACTTCCGCGCCGCTATAAATCGAACAATCTTCGTGCCCGTGTTTTTTAGTCGGGCCTTTCTCCAGTGCCAATGGGTTGCCATTTAAAAGGATCGTATCTCGTTGACCTGGCTGAATTAAAGTTGCAATTTTACGAGGCTTTTTCTGAACGGTACTTCGTCTCGTCCTACTCATAACAGCATTGTTCCAAGCGTAGCCTGGAGACTCGAAGAATACAAAACTGTAAATTATGTCGACGCAGTCAATGCTACTGGTTTTAATGTGTATGGGAGTTACGGGATACCGCCGTGACAATATATTTTTGTTTTGTCTATCTTATTATATTCTGTATTTTATTAAGTGTATCAAATCGTCTTGTCTTATAAAACTGATTTCATATCTTTTTCGAATTAGATGACAGTGAAGTTGCTGATGTTAAAGTAATATCACAAAATTTACTGTTTCATTCGGAACTCTACTGCTATCATATTCAAGTACCTATGCAAGCTACTTTGTGCACGGTTTCCTTCATTAATATGTATATTTTGCTATCAACAATAATAATCAGGTCGCACGAACGATTGCTTTTGCAAATTAACAGTGCTTGGTCCTCCATCATGTAAGAAGTATGCTTGTTTTTATGTTACGATTTCACGGATTTCGCTACCACCACCAATTCTTCTGTAGTAAGGATCTATCTTCTAGATCTAGACGGCTGTCTTATCCAAATAAAATATATTTCTTTTATAAACGTTTATTATAAATATACAGCTTAGAATAGGCTTATCATTTTATATATGCATGGGCAACAGGATTAGGTTTAAACCTAAATTAATGCCCCACTGTTTGAAATTATTTAATATCTCATAGTAAGATTATTAGTTTCGGAATAATGGTAAATTTTTTTTTATTTATTATTAATACAATCTATGCTACTATAATTCCACGCGGTTTTACCCTACTTATACCCAGATTGATCCATTCAGAAAGTTTCAGATTACCTAAATATATGTACAGCGCCCACCCTCGCTCGCCTATCTGCGCGTGCGCACGCCTTATCTTGCTTCCTCATGCAAATGATTGCAAATGTTTGCTTTCGTCAGTCCACTGTTGTGATAGGTGGGAAACCATTGTGAACGCTCTGCTATTTCCTTTACGATTATGTGATTGCAGATTGCACTCTTGATAGCGGCTTGGATAATATTAATAATTGTTATATAAAATAGGATGGATATGTTACGTAAAATGCAGATATTTTTGTAGTGTAAGCATATTTTTGTAGTAATGTTATTGGTCCTTGCAGTTTGGAAATAAAATAGAACTTTTTGATTTTAATGATTTTGATTCTGATACAACCTATTTATTTCCTCTACAGAATGGAAACAGATTCCGACATGCATTAAAAAAAAATTAAACCACCAAAAAGCAATGCTTTAATTCTACACCTTGTATGATTATGTAATTCATGAATTCCTTCTTTAATTTGCTGCAAGTATATGTATATTTTACCATTTTACTCAATTCCCGATATGCAAGGTATGAGAACCTAAAGAATGCTTTTATTATTTCATCCAATAAGGTATTTTATTTGATGAATGCAAAGAATTTTAGATTTGTTTTGGTTTAATGAACTAGTGACAAGCATGTTTATATAAATACAATTATCAAAGAACCATGCCGTGATTGAAAGGATTTCTTTCTTGTTTATGTTTCAAAGTGAACAGGACGGTCAGGACGCTCATTTGATGGTAAGTGATACGACTGATCATGACAGAGCGACGTTGAAGGAGACAACTGATATACAGTTATTATTCTCCATCAATGCCGCACTGCGCCCGTCATCCGAGACAACAGTTGTTAGGTCTCTTATACCCAGTAATTTCACTAGCAACAGTGCCCTGATTCCGAAATACAAAAGTGCATAGCGCTCTTATTTTACGGGACGATATCTGGCACTACGGTGGTTCCTACTCGACGACTCAGTATGAGTCTACCACCAAGTAAATGTAAAAGGATTCAAAGTTGAAATACTGATGAAGTAAGGTAAATCTCTTCAAGAGCGAAGTTCAGAATGCTATTGCGCGTACCTTATCTCAACATTTCGCTATTCTTAGGTCCGGCCTTCGTATGACAAGGCAAGCCGATTAAAGATTATTTTATTGGAAAGTTTTGTCGTGAACTCGCAATTTTGTATGTAGAAAATGCAGCTGTATTTATTGAAACGTAATTCGTGTTATGCGATTACTCAAGGCGGTATCTGAAGAATGCTCGGTGATTTGTGAAGGCAGAAGATTTTTTTAATAAGCTTTTAATGTTCTGTAAAATTTGCCTTGATTTATTCGTGTCGTTTCTAATGGCACCACAAAGGAATGAACTCGTTGCCTGCTTGTGAGTTCCATCTGTTACATTGGCAGTCTTCAAGGCATGAGTGATAGGCTATTTCAAGACAGGCATGATCCATCCTCGACCGCATCAATACTTTCTATAAGGTGAGGTGGCGGTCAAATGCCTGGCAAAAAAAAATAAAATTGTTCCTGACACAAAATACAAAATAAGTTTTTAAACAAGTCAAATATACGCTTATTTAACTTCAGAAGTAACCGTTATCACAAATACCATTCCAAAGATAAAACGAAGAAATTTTCCATAATAAATTGCATTTATGTATCGCAAACGAGACAATAGACTGCTGTTTATCACAGACCTGAGGAACTAAGCTATCGAGGCATTCCCTTTCGAAATGCCTCGATGGTAATGGTCCGCTAAGTGAATGCATTTTGTCTGTTCTAAACTAAGGCAAGTCCACTGGAAGGTTAGATTAGAGGCGGTTTATCAGGACTACTAAACTCTCGGTCTAGTTTGAGAATAGGTGTTTGTAAGATTTTGAATAGAGATTTCTTAAAATATTCGCTAAGAAGCTTTGAGTCAATGACTAATTTTTTTGAGCCGTTTTTCGTCTGCATCCAGCAGACGAAAAACGGCTCATCTAGTGGTTAATGTATGACGCCTATAAAAAATTGCAGGATTATAGGTGACTTATGTATGACGGTAAAATATTTTTATTTTATTTTGTTTCACTTTTAAATAAATTTCTACTGACTGCTGCAAACTAAGCATTATCCTGTAATATGGATACTAAGCAATGAATATACATACTGATATTATTTTTTTTTGTAAATACAAACAGACATGTTCATGCACACACATGTGTGTAGTGCCCGGGGATTGAACCCAGAACCCTTGGTGTAATTGTTTCTTTATTTCTTAATATTATGTGTATCAAATAAAAAAGTCATAAAAATGATCTCATATAGGTACATTATACGAGTAGGCACAGGCTTTCCCCAGGGTCTTAGAATGACCAGTTTCTATATGTGACAACTCATTTAGTTTAGCGGTTGAGACGTCAGTGACACCAAGGATTCGGGTACGATCCCGGGCAGAACAAACATTTGTGGGCATGACATGTCTGTTTATATTGGTCTGGATATTTCCTATGTAAAATATGTATGTGTTTACAAAAAAATATGTAAAAGTGTTATCAGTTGTTTAGTACCCGTAATACAAGCTTGACGCTCTAGACGGCGTTATTTATACTTCAATTTAAAAAAAACTAATGTTGACTTCGGCGTGTTTTAATCAATGTGATCAGAGTATTTTCAGGTAAGTCAAATCTCTTAAATTCTTGAACATTATTACTTACGCATGTTAAAAATTAATTGTGATACGTTTTAAATGTTTAAATCGATCTTCTGAATGACCGAGCAAAAACACCGCAGAAAACCGAATAATCGATGTGCAAAACAACCATCTCAATACATTTACAATTCGAGTCGAAGATCAGCGAATGCAATTGCTTGCAAAACAAGCATTTAGCCCATAAATCTATCGGAGGGAACACGGTGGGGCGAAACCGGCTAATGCTAAGAGACGGACGAGTCCCCCGTTAATATGGACGAAGCCGGGTATGAATCACGCGATGATAGGCCGTGGGTGTCCGCGATACTTCCTGGCCCACCCACGGGTGCACAGCCAGCTGAACCAGCCGTGGAAACGAAAGGGAATTCGGTATCTTTCATACATTTAACAGCCATAATTCCAGAATCAATAGAAAATAGTTTCTGTTGGATGTATTCGTTAGCGGCGGATAAAGGCTTAAATTAAATATAATTAGCTAACAAAGACTTGCTTAGACATCGATAAAAAGTCAAAATCAAAGTTTTCATCATCATTACATCCTTATATGTCCACTGCTGAACGAAGGCTCCCTAATGATTTCCATGCAGGCCGATCCCCAGCAATTGAAATCCATCTACCCGCCACCTAACCAGATCATCCGTCCATCTGGTTAGGGGTCGGCCTACGCTTCGCTTCCATTACGTGACGCCACTCGTCACCGTAAATCAAGGATGCCGGTGTCTCATTGGTGTGGACTGCTGTCTTTCGATCTGGAAGGTGCAGGTTCAAATCCGTTACTAAAGTCTTCGAATTTTCAAAATTATATGTTCAACTATCCGACATGTCTTAAGGTGACGGAAATCACCTCAAGGAAATCTGCGCACGCCTACGGGAGATTCAAAGTTTGTGCGTGAAGTCGGTCAATGCGCAATTGGCCCACGTGGATAACTAAGTCCTGTACACCATATACAATAAGTTCGTGCCCCTCGGACATGTAATGAGCTGATGATAATGAATAAATATCATTTGGCAGGGATATGTGGCAAGAAGCGATGGTCGTTCGAATGTGTAAGGTCACCTGCGTCCGCGAATCGAAAAAGGAAGCGTAGACTCATAACAATTAGTAGTCTTACAATCGAATTAAATACCTCTTCTTTGTAATCGGTTAGGAAGTGGCAAGGCGATATGAATATATTTATTTGTTTTTATCATGACAAAGCATTATCTTCTATCATGATATACAAAGTGACATATGTTTGCAACTTGATCTCATACAATGAATATACAATTATACAACGAAGAAACAATGGGACGCCCACGTATCGCCCCATCCAAGTCTAATTTAGCATCCAGCTGTTATGATGTTCTGAACCTAGCTCTTAAACTAACCAGATGGTTCATTACTAACTTTCCATTTGTCTTTGGTAGCTTTGTTGTAAATTTAAATAATGATAACGAGTTATAGAAGATGTTGCGGTGTGGTGTAAGCGTGAAGTAATAAATAGTTATAAAGAAAGCAGAAAATAATATTTTTATGAAACAAATATTTTTTCAATAAAATATATCACATTTTCATTATGTCCCCGATATATTATTTAAGCTTTTAGTGATAACTGTGTTCGTGACTGAAGAGTAAGGCAGGCAGTGAAATTACTGGATACTGTGTATCTTTACGTCACAAGTTAGCAAATGCACTCCGGTCTCTATGGGATTGTGTTGTATAAGTGACAGTTGCTGCTTACTACCGAGTGGGCGTATTCTTCTGAATTGTCTAAAACATACTCACACAAAAAATCCTGCTTATAAAATACTACCTGTGCCCCGCGGTGCTACCTGCGGTATGAGATGTTGTCCCGCAGTAAACGTAGCCTTATGTTAATTAAATTAAAATCGTTTCATAAGACGCGCAGCTCGCGCGACGTGAGCTGCGCGCTGCTGGTGCTACATTCCGTTGGCTCCCTCAAATAAAAGTATATTCAAAAATGACAGTAGCCTATGTTTTTTCTTATTACAGCTATATGCTAATAAAATCCCGTCCAAATCGTTCCAACTATTCCATAGATTACACGGAACAAACAGACAGACAAACAAACATTAAAAAAAAGTTACAAAACATTATGTTGTCTCGGGTGTCGGGCGCAGAGCAGCCCATGCCGCTCTGTCATGGTCAGGCGTATCACTTACCATCAGATGAGTGTCCTGACACTTTATAAAATAAAAAGATCCTTTATATTTATATTCATAAATTCAGCTTCCATTGCTAGGCTCTTGTGTATGATTGTGCTTTAATAAAACACTTAATACGTCACGTCGTACAGCCCTCAAAGTATTTTTTTATGATAACGGTAAGGCAAAATTACAGGCTTATACAAGTTAATGCTGCAATAAATAGGCGATATACATCAAGGATAGACAGTGGTCTAAGTCTAACATAGAATTTTAGGAGATAATTTGTATAATTACAAGCAAAGAATAGTACTGTGGGCTCTGGAAGGAATTTAGTAATGGTCGATGATAGTATTGTTTCCATCAACTTTGCACTGCGTCCTTCACCGTATACGACAGATTTGAGGTCTCCTATACCCAGTTGTTACTTTAGCTACACTGCCCTCGTTTCGAAACAAAGTAGTGCATAACACTCGTACTTCACGGGACGATATCTGGTACTACGGTGTAATAGGTTAGGTACCTTAGCGCTTCACGCAACCCTTTCGAGTAATGGTAAAGTTGGGATTATTAACTCCTTTTATTGATTGTATTTATATTAACCATTTGATAGCCAGGCATCCAGACACAATACAAAATGTATTGTTTCTGACGCCTTTGTGTTAATGGAGTTCAAAGATTTAAGAATTAAATAAAATTTACTTATCATTATTTTTATAATGTATTGCTTTTTTTTTGCCTTTATTATTTTCTGCCCTCACAGGCTTATTCAGTTAGAAAACAATACGACCTAATATTTCCGCCAAGACCGCTTACCTTGTACCACGCAGAAGGCGCTGCAAAGCCCAGTAGCGGTCTACTTTCACTGGTCGGATAGGAACACGAAATTCGACTAATAGTCTGAATTATTATTGCACCCACCGTTATGCGCATGCGCTGATTGCAGTGAAAGGTTTGCCCGTAGACGGTAGCCATTGTTGGTTTAAAGGTTGCTTATGTTTCAGCCGCATAAATCAATGGTGGGATATAAATTATCTTTAATCTATCTATATTTTAAATGACGACGGCTGTAAGCCTGACAATGGCATTTAGTAAAACAATAAAGAAGGTTTTAGAAGTCAATGTTATGTTCAAGCTTTCGCTGAGATAAATTTATTTGATCACAATCTGATACCGAGTTGTTAAGTTCGGATATCTATTGGTTGTATTTTAAAAAGGAGTTTACTAATGAAGCAGACAGCCTAACTAATGGTTAGTGGTTGTCTCTTAATCCTTTCAAAATCCGACAGGCACACTTATTTTCTATTGTATGTGAAATCCGATGATTCTGAAAAAGGAATGACACTGCTCTTATTTATATCCATTAAAGTGAAGTGAGGCGAAAGTTTAATATGATAGTATTGGCTCTATAAATCCTGAGAGGGATGGTCGATTCTATCGACTTACACGAGGAACTGTGTAAAGTATTTACCCCAAACAATTACTACAGAAGTAGACGAAGTAACTTATACGACGCAGAGTATAAGTTACTAGCAGATCCTTCTTGTCGGACAGTATCTCATGCACAATCACCGGTACCTAGGGTCCTCAGTTTGTTGAACACCCTTCTGGTTGGGTTCCCAGAGTGTGATTTGTTTGCTGACGAATGGAAGGATATATTGTTTATATGCTTGAAGTTTTGTGAGAGATTTGAAGAGTAAAATTTTTAGATTTATTATAATGTATTATCTTTAATTATTGTAAGTGTTATCAAACGTTATAATTAAAGAAAAATAAATAAATGAAATTTTACTTTTTATTTTGATTGTTTTTGTAGCAAAACAAGTTATGTAAACGTCTATGCAATCCTTTGCTATAAAATATTTATCTGCCACGTTTATCTTAAATAGCAATTTCTCCTGCCAAGACGCCATCTTCGCCCGCCTTTAGAACACAGGCCGCATGAAATCGGAATCGAAAACTGGTATTAGATAATTGAACGAAGCTGTAATTTTATATCCCGTGGCCACTTTCAACACTACAATAGAAATCTGAAGCTCACCATAGATCAAGTTTATCGTGAAGAAAGCGCAACTTCGTGTTTCATGGCAAAGTTGGCGAGGTTTTAACACTTGGGTGTTGGTATCATGCTGATCTAAGACGTCTGTAGATAAATTCAAAGTTGGTACTGATTTACAATCTGTGGAAGAATAAGAAAGTGGGAATATAAGAGGTGTTATGCTTACTCTAAATTAATATTCTGATTCATACTCACAGCGATGTTTAGTCCTAAACTAAAACTTTTTTAATGTAGAGACCACAAAGCGTAATCAAAATGTATCTCCCACAGACATCCGAATATACAATTAGACTGGACAAGCCGGCAAGTTTATAGGCAGTCCCAGTGTCGCAATTTCTTTTCGGTTCTTACCTGTGAAAAGTTATTATATTACTTGGTAAATTTACTGATTCATTGCGATGATGGCATGTTACAATTGCACAGGATGGCATTTTGGGAAAAAACGGTAATTTCTTCTAATATTTGTGCGTCTTCACTCGTCTCACAGAGCGTAAACTGGCAGCCAGTGTATGCTCGTTGAGCTTACATTTGTCGCACTTAAAAACGCGGCTTGCCCCATCTCCTGTATTGGGAAATCTGTGGCATCTCCCCATAGCTGAGCTACTCGTATGCGGGAAGTATGCGGGGACTATGTAGTGACGTTAATGGCTGATGATCATAATAATATTATTATGACATAACCTTAAAATTTTGGTGTTGAGTAGTAATGGTTGTACCTTTAGTGACATCTTCACCTTGTCAAGTCTTATCGGAACTGTATAAGCATATCTAACAAAACAAACGTTATGTTACATTTTTTAAACCTTTTGTACCTAGTTCGTTTGCCACACTAAAATAATTGTAAACACTGCTGGTCTCTCTCTCTCTCTTCAACCTATCGCAGTCCACTGCTGGACATAGGTCTCCCCCATTTTGCGCCAGATATCCCGGTCCTCCGCTTTTCTCATCTAGCTCCCACCAGCGACCTTCCGCAAGTCGTGGGTCCATCGGGCCGGAGGGCGTCCTACGCTACGCTTGCCAAGATCGGTCTCCATCTCTAGAACTCGTCTGCTCAACGGCTATCGTTCTATGACATACGTGACCAGCCACTGCATTCAACTTGCTGATCCGCGGGCTATGTCGGTAACTTTAGTTCTCTTGCGGATAAAATCATTTTTGATCTTATCCCCAAGAGAGACTCCAAGCATAGCTCGCTCCATTGCGCGTTGAGTGACTTTGAACTTGTGAACCAATCCCGCAGTCAAGATCCATGTCTCAGCTGCGTATGTTAGCACCGGTAGGACGCATTGCTCACGGGTAGGAAACACTGCTGGTATTGATTAGTATTTAATGTTTTCTCAGTGCATTAGTAAACTTACATATTATAGTATATATATACTGAGATATGCTTACGTAACTATGTAATGTCACAGTATTTTATTTAGACAAGCAGTAAATATTAGATGGGCACCGATAGTTTCAGCTAATTCTAAGCTCGCGTGGGCGAGCGCCTAGCGAAAGTTCTGACGGATGAGGGGATGCTAATTGAATGCGAATTTTGGCTTCAGTTTAACCCTATGTTTATGCGTTGTACTTTGTATTTATGATAAGAGTATCAGCAGAGGCTGGTCCGTCCCCAGAGTCGTCATTATTGTTGTTTATTATCATGTATAGCAGACATTTGACAGCTTTCTCACTTGATGGTAAGTGATGCGGCCTAGGATGGATCATGCTGTAAAACAGCCTTTTCTATAAATAAATATAAATGAAAATATACGCACTTTTAAAGATATATATATCCTCATGCAATTCAGTACTAAAGGACATTCATTCTTTCTAGATATGATGCGGATATATGATTTGTCTACGTTATAAATGAAAGAATTTGTTATAAATTCGACCTTATTCACGTCATAAAACCCTGACAAAAGGCTGTTTACACTCCTTTATGCATTCAGACTGCGTTGCATCTGGACGTATTCAACAAGTTAATCACACTCGGCATTCCAATTTATTCCTCTTGTATGAATTTCTTTCACATGGATACTCGTGTCTGATATATTTAGTTGACAATAGGGGCTGCCTTAAAGCTTATGGTTTCTTTAAGGGTTAGGGTTGCAGACGCGTATTCAGATGGAATTACATTTACTAACCATCTAAATAAATTTACTAGGTGGTAGACTCGATTTGAATCGTCTAGTAGGTTTCACGCAGTGCCATATATCGTCCCATGAAAAGAATAATGCACTTATTTCAGATTTCGGGATGTGGGCACTGTAGCTAGTGAAATTACCGGGTATACGAGAGCTTAACTTCTTGTGTCGGTGACGGGGCGCAGTTCGCATTGATGGAGGATAATAATGTAGTTGATGGTCTCTGCATGCGCTTCATACTGAAATGGTTGACGTACTACGATGGAGCCTCCTGACCGTTCACTGTAAGAAAAAGATGTATTCTCATATGCTTAAAGCATTCATTCTACTACGCAACGATGTCTCGCCGGGCGCGGGCAAAACCTCGGTGTTTTGATGCTTTACGCGCTTCGTCCGCGATGGCGACCATGTTGTGTCAAAACCACATGAATGGTATAAAATGTATACCTATACAAGATATATATATATATATATTATCTTATAGATATACTTGTTTTTTTTGGGTGTTCAAGTGAAAAGGCCGTTTTTTTTATTTTTTTTATTTATGGAAACTTAAATATTGTATTTTTATTTTTAAAGTAAAATTTTGTCTCTTTCATTTTTTTAAATAGTCTAAATTACATTATTTTGTATTTATAAATGTTACATGGCAACCCTACCCGGGTCGAGCCGAACACGTTGCATCTTTTTTTAAGCCCTCAATAAATAAACGCACGCGCACAATTTGCATCCGCCATTGTTTCACCAATCCGTAATTTCGATTGCACTCGCATTGTCGAATTGTTTTCGAATTCCAATGTTTATTTTCGTGTTTTGTTTGCATTTTTTGGTCCCTCGACGAATGCACAGACGCTGACATGGTTCATTGTAAATCGAACAATGTAAATGACATCGAAATTCGTGGTGCATTTTTTTATGTCATTTACATATTCTTTTGTATGTTTATTGGGAAATTATTTTATTGAGGTAGACTACACCACCTACTGGTGTTTTTAGGTCATTTACATATTTTTTTATGTTAATTGTGAAATTATTTTTGAAGTAGACAATACTGATGTCATTTACATACAAACTTCACACACACATCTGCTAAATGATAGTACGTAATGTCAAACCATGTCAGTCGCCAAAAGAAGGTACAGCGATCTGATGCCAGGTCTGGTCCAATGCCTAGATATGATTTCCAATACATTAAATCGTAAAGTCGAGAGAAAACAAACCAGTGTTGGATAAAGCCACTTCTTGCCGATCAACTTCCGCCACGTTTATTCTGGTTCTATATGAACGTTCGTTGCATATGCCCATGAGCCGATATGTTGGTGAAAAATATGCCAATTATGACCTCATCAACATTACCCAGTAACTACAGATTCATACTCAAAAAAAACGTTAAGTGTAAATCCCATTTCTAAACATTGACCATATACCTGACCCATTTTCCGGTCATCCCTGCGCTGCCCCTTTCACCTTGGCTCTGAATTAGGCAGTTAACTACACTTTGTTTAACCTTGTAGCCGTTGTAAATGCTAATGCATGGCCGGCGAGCGCTTTTAAAGTATCGCTGTGTCAATAAAACGTAACTTTACTACCTGAAGGAGTGTATAAGATCATGGGCGTCGGTCCTTCAATCTTCCCATAACAGTTGGTTGTTTGGATACTAAAAATAAATCTTTACATACTAGCTGACCCGACAGACTTGTCTGTCAGAAAATTTGTAATGTGGCAGTGTTTTGTTCCTACCTTTTTATATTCTTTGCAAAAAATATCCTGAACAGTACCGTCAACCTGGTAATAATTCGGTGTGAATTAAAAATAATTAAATAAACACTATAAGCTATTTAAAGTAGTAATTTTAATGAATTTATATATAATAGCAATAAAGCTCAAATTGATTCTACGTTTAAGTTAGAAAACGTTTGTATGTGAAAAAGAAAAGGCTGTTTTTAGGGTTTTCCCGGTAATTATTCGATTTTTTCTGTCGTATGAACCATCCTTGGACTTCAACGAACATTTAAAAATAGAATTGGCCAAATTGGTCCAGCGTTGTTGAGTTGTGCGCTTACCAACACATTTTGCGATTCATTTTTATATTATGACTAGCTGTTCCTCGCGGTATATTAAAACATAAGCGTGCTGATCAAACGTCGCGTGGCCGCCGCGCGTTGAAACATGACTTTATTCTAAAATAATCAATATTTTCTTTAATAAAACTAGCCTTTGTTTTTCCTTAGTACATCAGCTACCTGTCAAAAAAGTCCCGTCCAAATCTATCCAGGCGTTTTAGAGTGTACCCGGAACAAACAGACAAAGATTTTAAAAATTAATGCATGAGTACCGTAAACAAATTCATATGCATTAAAAATATAATGATTTTTCAATATTACAAACAGACACTCCAATTTGATTTATATGTAATAGATAAAAATGGCAAAAGCCACACCAACGCCACTCAACTAATTAGAAACAAAAATGGTTTCGTGACCAACCCAGCCGTACGTTTAGTTAGTTTTACATTACGAATATAGTTAATAGACCTAACAGCGGTATAAACCTCATTTCCTTCCTCATATAAGGTAAAATCCAATAAAATGTTAACATTAAGGGCTAATATAATTTATCGTGACCCCGACTTACCCCAATACGACCTTGACACCCAGGGACGCGCTGAACTTGGCCTCTTTCGTCCTTCATGTGACCTCGAGCTTTGCGTTTGTACTACATTCGTGCCGATTCGACCTTTTTACCCACTTTTATTGGAAAATGTTATCATCTTATCTCGTTACGACCCCGTTGGAACGAGTTCCTTTCTTTTGTGCTCTTTATTAATTCTAACCGTTTACATTCGAACTCGTATATTTACGTGATAGATTTTAGGTGACGATTATTGTTATATTAAGTACTTACTTGTACTTATGCAATCTTAACGGTTCGTGTCGGTTCAACGGTTTTTTTTTAACTGACTATTGCACTGAGTTTGAATACAATTTACATGTTATCATCATTACAATATAACAACAGTTTAATACTAGGTTGGTCATATTTTATCATAAGCTCAAAACATATGTTTATTTACTCAAAATTTGTTTATTGTTACAGGTATGTTGGTACTGCAATCGTATGCAAAATACGGTGTTAATTACGAGGTACTTTTAATTTGATTATTAAAACCTCAGATAATGTTAACGGAAAAAAAGCATATTTAATAAATATGGTTAATGAAAAATGAGTATCAATAGCAGAATTAGGGAAGCATGAAAGCATTGCAAGACAAAAGTTTATAGAAAATTGTTATTTAATTACTGACTTATTAATTAGGATACGCTCTACAGAAAACGTTTGCAAGCAAGCATTTCTTCGGCCCGAAATATCGACAGCTTAGCTAAGTGTGAAGCCTGGATGAGAAAAACAGAGACCATGGGTATAGTGTGCAAAAGAAACATTTATTACGAAAGCGAAAATGCAATCATATTACTATGATATTAAA
This sequence comes from Leucinodes orbonalis, assembly GCA_019425675.1. Taxonomy (NCBI): domain Eukaryota; kingdom Metazoa; phylum Arthropoda; class Insecta; order Lepidoptera; family Crambidae; genus Leucinodes; species Leucinodes orbonalis. The sequence continues at coordinate 114,269 of PQWD01004102.1, forward strand.
TATATATATTTTAGTAAAATTACCGGGTATAAGAGACCTACCATCTGTTGTCTCAGGTGATTGGCACAGTGCGGCATTGATGGGGAATAATAGCTATCTATCTATAAGTTGTTGGTCTCGTTCAATGCCGCTCTGCCATGGTCAGGCGTCCCCTTACCATCAAATGAGCGTCCTGTCGTCCTGTACACTTTGTAACATAAAAAAATGATTACAGTAGCATAATAAATTTTTGGGATTACCAACTCGTCAATATGATTCATTTATCCAATACCAGATGTAGTCTTAATGATCTGTCTATAAAATGACGCAACAATTGCATGTTCAGTGACTAGATAGAACAAGCGGAGGTTGCTAACCTATGGCTTTAATCCCACTAATAAACCTAACATTACGAAACTTTACAATCCAACTGTGAATTTGGTAGTTGGTTACTGGTTTAATATTCTTCTTATCGAATCGATATGGATTCATAATTTAAATATGGTAATGCGACCACACGAAGATGGACAGTTCTGGCCAGACAGTAGGTGTTTCATTGTCTGAGCGGCACCACACTCGCACAGACTGCTTCTGGAATATCCCTATCTTACCCGATTTTCACAGCACTGGCCAACATCTACCCGCAGTCTATTCATAGTTTTCCAGATCGCCCAGCCAAACGGCGTCTTGACGAAAAAATTATTTGAAATTATTTAAATTATTTATTTAAAATCTACCATAAAACAGAGCGAAAAGTGCTAAATTTAACTATTAAGACACAATAACGAACTTATTTGCGCATTTTAAACTTATCGGAATCGAGGCCCTAAGTCAGAGAGGCGTTGTATCGCCCACGACACGCGTCGCGATCCGATATCTCGACGGGGCATCGGACGATTATACAATCGGTAATCGCTGGACTCGCAATTTATCGATTATCGCACCATGTACCTAGAGTATTGTTCTGTTCACTGTTAACGCTTTGTAGTTTGTGTACTATGGTTAAAGAAAAAATGTTTATACAAAGGATATTTAAGACTTTTTTTAATTAAGAGTCAATTTTGCAAACGCACCTATTGGAATAATATCAAATGTTTTTCTTGTTCGATGAAGCTGTGAAGGTCATGTGCAAGCGTCGGTAAAAAAACAGATTTTTTAATGAAGTCTTTGATTGCTGAAAACTAATTACAAAATACAACGCAAAATATTGCAACCACAAGGGCTTGAATTCGATTTCAAATAGAACCTTCTAAATAACTAGCAAACGTACCTACTCATAAAACGCTATTTTACTTGGAATTTAAACCGGCGTTAAATATATTATTTTATCAGAGTCACGCCAGTAACTAATTATTCGTTACCCGAAAAAGGTTGCAGCAAGTCGTTGTTTAGTATTTTATTGCGATATCGATAGATTCCATTATGTCAATTGTATTATTACCCAATTGTAAAATAGCACTTCTATCACGCCAAATATTTGCTAAAAGCCCATTTCTGAAAGCAATTGTTAGTGATTAATATGTATATGCGATGTTGCAAAAACATTTAATGTTCGATTATTTGTTGCTTGATGTATTTATTGAGAGATATCTCTGATTGCCATTTTCCCGTAGATCTTTAAAAAGCCATCCGCCGCCAATAGCGAATATCCATCACGAAATGCCACCTCACAGCCAGACACGCTGTCGGTATGTTTTATAAGCCTAGATGGTTAGTTGTATTTCAAATTATTAGTGAGCCCACATATATAGAGATGTATATGCATTCCATATCTATGAATGACAAAAGCATATATCTGTCTCTCATTACGTATAAATTATATATCTACATAATTGTATATAGATATAACATAATTGCATTCACCGAACCAGTAGCCCCCCAATTAGTAAATGCTTTGACGAACACGGAAACGATGTCGTTGAGTGCCTACATTCAGACAAACGTAATAAGGTCGCAGGTCAAGTATCTCTTTAAAGCTACGCTTCTAGTTTTTCCAGCTGTAAAATCAGCGAAAGTAAAAGTTATTATTTTGAAGCAGTAAACGTAAGTAATATTATGTTTATATGTTTGTATTTTTACCGATCTAATGGATTAATAGGTGGTTAGTAGTAAAATATGTTTATCCGAATTCAATACGAGCGAAGACGCGGGCAAAAGCTCGAAAAAAGATATATTTTTGTCCACACACGATTTTACAGGTATTACAAAATGTATTGGCTTTATATTACAGGCTCTTAAACATTGTGGAACTGAAGTTTAAACTGGAGTAAGCCTGTAAAGTAGGTAGGGGTGTTTATTTTTCGAATATTACAAAACTGTCCTAACTTGCGTTACTGTCCTTAATAATCCTAAGATGGCAGATGTAAACACGCACTGCGTTACGGCCTTGCCTCCTCAAAACCACACTATGTGGTAACTGCGGTGCCCTACAATGGGACGTCGGCCTGTATCCTGCAGTGGAACGTTTTAGGCTGATGATGATACTGCTAGCAGATATAATGAATCGCGTCTCCAACTTCAGTATAACCATAGAGTATATTATATAAATGGTATAACTTTCTTCGAACGCATAACATCACACTAACGAGACGTGTATCCACACGGCCGATGTAGTTTGCTTTGGTAAATCATAACGTAGAAAGTGTTTACACCGCTATTACTAATGTAGAACTACGAAAAATGAAGGTGGTTTAATATTACTCTAGTATAGGTGTAAATTTGTTGTTTGGAAATATGAAAACCTACTGTTTTGCAATATAAATTTCTTACATGTAAATAGCACTGTTACAAGATGAAAAAAAAATCAAAACTATGTCGCATATAATCGGAGGAGGAGGTCCTATCGCAAATTCCTGCTTTCCTCTAACACCTTGTGACAACCCACTACTTAGAATAAGGGCCTGTCAAAATAGTGCAGTTTCCCCCTAAAATGTTAATTAATTGTTTATAGCCTATAATATCCACGCTTAGCATTCGGCTTCAGAACATACTTACTAGGTGGTGACCACAGATTTCCCAATACAGGAGATGGGGCAAGCCGCGTTAAAAAGTGCGACAAATGTATGCTCAACGAGCATACACCGGCTATAGTTTACGCTCCGTGAGACGAAGAAGACGCACGAATTTGAGAAGAAATACCGTTTTTTTCCAAAATGCCATCTGTGCAATTGTAACATGCCATCATCGCAGTGAATCAGTAAAATTTACCAAGAAATATAATATCTTTTCACAGGTAAGAATTGAAAAGTAATTGCGACACTAGGACTGCCTATAAACTTGGCGGCTTGTCCAGTCTAATTGTTATTCGGATGTCTGTGGTGGTGACATTCTAATCTGCCATCACCACACGTCAACATTTTTTGCAAATCTTAAATTTATAAAATAAAAAGATTAAAAATCCACAAGTTCTCGCAAAAGGAAACCAACCATGTACAATAGATCCAAATTAACGTTCTTAAGTTCATATTAAGTGAAATATAGGTATGTTTGTTCTTAAAAAAATATTTGTATGATTCAGAATGCAAGAAAGAATAATATAAATTGATTGTCTATTACCATATCCATATTATCGCAATGCAGGTGAGCATTTTATACTTATTTGTATAAGTTTCCGATTCCGTCTAGTTTCAGCAATTCGCCCCGATTTGTCTGAAGGCTGGGTACCGTTGCTTGCGTTCCCATTTATATATGCACACTGCATTTACGGAATACGAATAAAGATTGGTCTCCATTATATGCATTTAAAATTAGTCGTTCTGATTATCTTATGACACCTATGACTTGAACCTGGACAATGGCCGAAGACTTGGATTAAGTCCGCTTTAACAAAATGTAGGCTATGCAGGTTGACTGCTAGAGATCGGTTCAAGTCAATTTATCAGAGTTATTAAAGGAGCTTTTGGCTTTAAAGTAAGTTTTATATGAAATAAGACAGACATTGATCAATGGTCTGAGCATTGCGTTTAGATCACTGTATATTCCGAGGGATCCTGCACACATCGTGAAAATCTTTTATGAGTTGCTATTTACCAGCTTTGATTGGAAACTTAGCCTGGAATATCCTATATGTTGCACGCTTATTTCCGTGATTCACTTAAAGACAATTCAGTGCTCCCTAGGGGACGTTTATTCATCGCTTCTAACAATAATACGGTTGTTTTATAAAAACTACGATGAAGTACAGAACAGTAAAACTGACACCACGCTTGGTCTCATTTCTTAATCATTTTGAATAAGAATAAGAAGAAGAAAAAGATGGATGTAGTGATGATAATTGTAAATTTTCAAAAGCGTAACCAAATATGGATAAAAGTGGAAACATTCGAATGACGTGCAAAATGCACTCGCAATCATTGGCCCTTAATTAATGCGCAGGAGTTGTCCGCCCACGCGCGTAGAAAGTTCACTGGCGAACGCTTATCTGTGTGTCAGTTGTAAAGAGCATACAAACCTGTGGGTGTAATGAAAGCCTATGTGAAATAGGTCGATTTATTTTCGATACTTCACCAATAGGGAACATGCAAATGTAATATAAATGAATATTTTGATATTAAAATGTTAAAATAACATAAAAGAAGGGACACCGCAAGGTTTATATTTTAATTTACGCTGTTATTTAAAAATAAATACGAATTGAAATTACTTGAAACGGAACGTAAATTTAAACACCAATCACTGTCATTACGTCGTCTATGTATGACATATTATTTTGACGTTAAAGGTTTAGTAAAAAGTGAACATTAAAACGACAAAATCGGCATTTTTCGAATTAAAATGAAATTTAGAACTGTAAAGGCAGTCTCCAGGAAACTACTAAAGTTAATGTTGACATGGTTGTAATTTATTTTTGTCGGAAATGAGTTTTACAAACCGCAATAAGCCTGATGCGAAATATGGACTTTTTACGCACCGTAAAATTATTTTTATTGAAATATCGAAGCATAATGTCTACTGATAATCTAGAAATGATTGTTTTTCATCACCAAACATGAAAATGAAAGTAGTGAGCAAAAAGAAAAGGTTATATTTTAACTCATCACAGTGTGAGCAGAAACTGCTTGAAAAACGCTGCCTTGAGGATTTCCACATGGAACTGCCCTGTGTAGTCCTCATCCATGGCACTTACACTTAATAATTTCCTTTGTTTTAAAAAATCAAATTTATATCATAATTGTGTAAGTTTGTTATAAATTTGATTTTTTGTGACTGTAATATAATAAATCAATATTAAACTTGGTGTATTTTCAATGCTTACATACATTTTTTATTATTGCTGATTCAGGTGTCAAATGCATTATTCTGTTTTAGCATTCAAAAATATGGGATATGAGCATCTCTATTCACAAAGTTTTTAAACTTTTTAACATGATTCCTTATCTTTACAATAAAAAGTTATAGACAACTTTGTTATTGTATTTGTATTAGGTAAGGTAAATATGTTTATTTTTCATACAAGAAGATGAAGAATAACAAGTACTATATATAAGTATTCTAACATCATAGTCGTCTTCACTGCATCAAAAATAGTTTGATGAATAATTCATTCTTCTTCACAGCTCGAAATCTCTTTTTTCCTGGTTTTGTGTCAGTCAAAAACAATATGATTGTTATTAAAATATCACAAAGCATGGTCAACACGGCTTTTTTTTCCGGTATCAATTGATTAAATCCATACATTATCAGTAATTAAAAATTCTTATGAATTAGGTCTCGACAGTCGAGAAAAAAAATGCAAAAGTATGAAAGTCCTTGAAGAAAAGGAGGTATATTCACATATCTGACGTCAAACGTCACGCCAGCCCGTTTTGGCGCGAAATTTGAAATTGTCAATTTCGAACCGCATTTTTATGCAGAAAGTGATAGTTTTTTTTTTTTAAATATACTTGTGGTCTATTCCAATAAAAAATAAACACAAATAAATTTGTGCATCTTCCCTATTAGTTGAAACAAGCTATCCCGGCTTTTTCGTCTTCCTTCTCTAAAGCAAAACGGAACGATTTAATTCATAACGTTACGTTAGTACTTAACAAATGTTCTGTGTTAGTCATTCGCCTGTCGGTGTTAACCAAAAATTCTATTACAGTGTCAAAAATCCTCATTTACTTAAAACCTTACTAAAGATAACCCTAAAAATTTAATAAAAAAAATAAATTTGACAGCTGGCTACAATGTGGTTTTTATAGTAAAACAATTAACTTGTTCTTTGACAAATCAAAATTTATTCTATGCGTGAACATTTACTTGTTTCGATAAGTTTCCTGACTGAAAAAGGTTAAAATAAACCAGTTTATTGTTAGCATTTCTTGCTAATTCTCCCGCAGGTGTCCTGTGCCTTGTCAGAAGATGCGTCATAAGATACTGAGGTTGCATTTCCGTTCACACAGCTTGGAGATAAGTCGAAATACTTGCAGCTTCCTAGTGCCGTTTATTGAGATTGCGCAATCATCAATTAATCATGATTGCCTGCCTCGTCGATCTCGAGTGATACGGTCTTCAAGATGATCACTTCTGGTAAATTCACATGGTGTCTGTTTTATAGCTGCAAAGATATTTATTTGCATTATTTCTCCATTTTCAAATGAGATTTTGTTGGGTTTTGTTTATCCCTTCATAAGTACTAGGTTCTGTTTGATTCTTGGTGGGTATATTTCTTGGCGCTTTATGATTTTGGGAGCGATTGGAGATTGAAGTTTCGGACGTAAAGTACACTGAACTAGGCCGTCCGTCACATTTTTGGGGGGTACTAACCGATGCCCCGCAAACTGATCCAGCTTGGGCTGGTGATAAGACAGAGCCTTTTTTCATACTAAGTAAACAGGACGGTATCTACTTTTACCTGGAGGTATACACCTAACCATGACAGATAAAGTGTTGATGGAAATTAAAAAAGTGGGTAATCATTATTATCCGTCAACACTGCTAGCCGCCATCAGCTGAAACGACAGACGTTAGGTCTCATACCCATAGATATAGTATATACAAGATACACAAAGGCGGCTTAGAGGCATGACAAAAATATTGAAGTAAATATGTGTTGGTGAATGTCTATGTGTAAGTTCCAAATAGTGTTGTCCACGCCAAAAGTTCTTATTATCGATTATGATGTAAATCAACGGGCGGTCTCTTTTCGTACAGAAACCAAGAAAATCATGGGTATTTTAATCCAGATGAATCTGAATCATCAGCAAACCTATAATTGTTTACAACTTATAACGACGGTGACCGATGGTGGCCAGTACTTAGTTACTTTGAGTTAATATCTGCGATACCTCCTGAGCTCGGAGGAACTGAGATATTAATTTAAATTAAATGCTGGGAAGGGAAATTTGTTTCAAATGAAATACTCGTGATAAATAACATATTTATTTGTAGGGATTAATACTATGTTTATGAAAACACCTTCGCAAATAATGCATTATTTTAGATAAATTTAAGAAGTTATTGTGAGCTAACCTTTAAGATATGACATTCTGTCATGCTGTCGCGGTCTTTTTTAGAACTCTCATACACGACTTTTGCGAAACTTTTACCGTTTTCACAGCGCACGCAGCGGAAAGCTCTATGTAGGAAAAATGTTCAATCATTATTTTACTGCTCCACTACTATTGTTTTTAGTACAACCCATATTCTTTATCGATAAATAAGAAATCTAAAACTGAAATATTTTTTCTAATTGGTCCAGTATTTCCTGAGATAAGTAAGTTTAAACAAACAAACTCTTCAGCTTTATAATATCAGTATAGATACAGTAAATTAATTAACTCAATACTTTTATTATTTTATTTATTACCTTCTCAATATAACACTTTTGAGATGTGTTCGTATCGTTTCCTTGCTTAATTTACAATTCATTTACGTGTTTAATTCTAAGATAAGCATAGTTTCTATTAAGAGTTTAATCTGGTCTATTTTAAGTCCGCATTCATTTTTCCATCAATGCTGAACTGTGTGGAAACCTGAAAAAACGAAATTTATTTACCAATATGTATGTTTTATATCGATTGTAATGACGTCACCGCTTTGTCAAGCACTAGCGTAAACAAACAATTTGCTATTTTATACATTATTTTCGCGAATTTAAATAAAAATCACTATTTATACTCAAATATATAAATGGAAATAAAAATTACATTGAAAACTTATATTTATAAGCCAATTTCTAGCTGAAATTAGGTAAAAAATGGTTCGTAAAATTCCAATGATAAAATCGCATTAACCAGTAAATGTTTATTAATTCGGATTATTTCGCCTAGTAGCGTTGCATCCAGGTACAGTACACGACACCATAATTGTATTAAGTAGTAATTACAATATTAATAGAATAATTAGCAATAATATTTACAATTTTCACTGACACTGACAACACACCGGGCCGCTTTGGGCTCTTAGTCGCGAAAAACAATAACATATTTCTATATTTTCTCTGTCTCTTTTTCTCTCGGGCGTTCAGAATTGATTAAGGACCTCTCACTCCCACGCTTTGTGTATCTTGTAAGCGAAGCGCGCTAATACTAAATCTATGCTCATACCAGTAGTTTTAGAAGTTTGTTGTTAGAACTTTCAATGTACTGGTAATATTGTTACAGTCCCAGGTGAAGGCTGGGCCCCCTAATGAACGTAATAGTGAGTAGACAATATTTGGTACTAGGATAGTTATAATTGTGATAACCTGTAATAAACTAACTGGATAGAAATGTCATAATGATACTGGTTTTACATCACTGAATGTCAGCCGAGATCCTTTTGCCGTTATGTATTGTCTTTACAAAAGCATTGCAATTGTCCAACCAACCCACCTCGTGCAATGACAAACCACTTTTCGGATTAACATCTTACACAGGGGTTTAACATTTCATTATTTCCTCAATAATAAAGTCAATCGTTTGATTGCACTTCTTACGTAACCCAAATAATTGATCTTGATACATTGCATAAAAGTATGAGTTTGCTCAGACCACTTTCTATTGCAAACTCGATTAAGCTATTAAGCCATAAAATAGTGCATTGTAGTCACGGCCGATTATAGGAACGGACAAGCTGCAAGATGTTATCGTAGTGAATCACCTGCATCGCGTAAGACATTGTCGATAAAACAGAAATGTGATTGGAATTTGGCGAACGTCTTATCGATGTTTTTCTGCAAGGAAGAGATACTCGATGATTCTTACCGTTTTCGTAGTGTTAGAATTGAGTTGAATTTGCTTTGTGCTGACGGCAGATTTGAGGCGGCTTAGAAACAAATATTTCGTAGAACAGATAGCAGCGCTTTTTCATAACATCTAACCTATTAATATGTACTTCCTTCATCAGCACTGCCAAAGCCTCCTTGGTAGGGTAAATATGAAGTTAACTTATATCATAACCCATGGACGGACTGACATAGTATCACATACCATTATGTCATTTCTGAACCAAAGCACGTCATCAGAAGCGTATTTGGAATAATAGTAATGCTGCACTGGATACAAAATCGTGACTAGATATTCGTATTAACATGTTAACTGAGAACTACAGGTTGTACCAATCCGTTTTTTATTTCAAAGTAGATTTAACAAAAACATTATTTTTCCCCTAAATGTAAATACTGGAAAATATGTTTTTGTAACTGCATTATTATATGTTTGAACCACATAATTAACCAAAATACTATTTTATTTGAATAAAAAATTTAGTTTGAGGCTAATGCATGAAACGAAAGAACACTTTTATATTAATATGCTTGACACTTGAAACATGAACTTAGTTGAATGGGGCATACAACATTTTTACATTGAAACCAAGCTTAACTAAATCTTGCCTTATAGTGGACTGGACTCTTATATATAATAATTAACACGGTTATTTACTCACGTACATTATTTTGCATAATTAACGACATACTCGTACAATGATTTCATATTTTAATCTTAGTTGGTGACTACTCAAGTGTCCACTAAAACTCACTAACTGGATTACAGTTTAAAGCCCCGTGATTATTTAATCATTTGGGTAAGCCTTGTTCAGATAAAATAATACATTAATTAGTAGAAATCATTAAATTGGCGAAAGCCTAATTATGCCACTGACAATTATTATCGTACCGAACTATCGACTAAGGTCCGTCCCTAGCAATTGACGTTTCGTTTATTGCTTATTTTATGCCTTTGTTCAAATGTCTCCATACCGAAGTGTGAGCCGAGTGCGGGTCAAAGGCTGGTTTACATTAGTGTCTATTTTATAGTTTAGTTGGCACTTGGCTTTAAATGGTTCGAGGCTGTGAATTGGATAATAGCGTTGTATCCCCTGGATGTCTTTATTTTGATGGTTTAATGTTGAATTTATGTTCAAACCATTAGTTTATAAGCCCTTTATGTTTTTATCATAGTTTCTACTGTCTGCTAAAACTATGAATGTTACTACGCTAAAAAAGAACTGGTTCTTTGTAGTACAATGATTCTTTAAGGTAGGAAGTAGTTATTTATATATTACAGTTTACAGCCAATGTAAAAGAAACTACAAGAAATACATTTACATAGCTACATTTGTTAACTTAAAGAAATTTATGTAACCGATACGAACATACATCGGTATCGGTTGATCTTGATGTCAACTTAAAATTAAGTTTAAGTTGAATATGATGAATTATCGAGGGATTATATAATGGTTTAAAACTCCGAGGTTTAAAAGCAATAAGAACCATACGTCCAAAACATACGGAAAATCCGCTCCAGGCCGAGAGCAGCGGACTTAATTGCATGCAAATCGATTCGCGGGACAATTTTCCGAACAGTGCCATCTAACTCAGGCTTACGTCGACTTTACTTATGTTTCTGCAGCTGCAGGGCTGTTAACTACAAATGAATCGCAAAATTCCAACATCAAAAAAATAGTGGCTATCAAAACACACACCAATTAAAGTACCGACTTTTAATTTTAGATACGAATAGATATTAATTGTAAATGATACTTTAAAACTACTAGAGTGAACGTTAAATATTGAAAGGTTCCTACATTCTATTTCAGTTCCATTTTGCGTTAGACAAATAATCTAAACGGTTCGAACGTTACACTCAGTTATAACAAAACAGCCTTTTTGGGAGCAATTTAATTTTTCGTCCCTGGTCATTTTTCTGCTAAAAATTTGCTGCCAGTTTCAGCTTTATGGCCAGGGCAGTGTTGACGGTTGTGGAAGTGAGAATGACTACCTAATGTGATTAATTTCCTTAAACACGGCATCTGTCATAATCAAGCGTATCATTTAATACTAGGTGAGCGTACTGTCAGTAGAGCGTCGGTGGCTCAGTGGTGTGGACTGTCGCCTTCCTACCGGGAGGGCTGAGGTTCAAATCCCGACACGTACCAATGTATTTTCGAATTTTCGAAAAATATATGTACGTTATCCGACGCTCTTACGGTGAAGGAAAACATCATGAGGAAACCTTCATGCACGCCTGCGAAGAGATTCAAAGGTTGTGTGTGAAGTCGTCCAATCCGCACTGGGCCCGCGTGGACGACTAAGGCCTAATCACCCTATACGGGTAGGCTCGTGCCCCTCGGTGGGGACGTTTAATGAGCTGATGATGATGAGCGTACTGATTGTCCCGTCTACTAAAAAAACAAGAAAAATAAACTAGCGTAGCTCTCAGTCCAAATATATACAGGGTGTATCAACCCTGCGCACCCTCCCACGCAAGGCTAGACGGATTGGGTCGCAACGGGAACCGATTGCCCTTCGCTCCGGACAACCGTGTCCGATCTCACCAGACTTGTTTACAAGCCATTGTAGCTATTCCTTCATTATTTTGGTGCTTACAATTTATAATAGTGTATTGTTATTTAAGCTATGAATGGAACTAACGGGTTTGACTTAAATATATTTAAGCATATTGAAGTCGAACGGATAGCTGCTTCCGTAGTTTGAGGGGATCCGAATCCCATGGGAAGTAAATACATATTATTTTATAAGAAGACTTTATTTTTTCATTAACCTAGACATTTAGCGTCTTGATCAGGTACAAATGGGGACGCGTTCCCAGACTCTTGAAAATCGGGACGTCCCACGGAAACCCGGACACTTGGCAACACTAACCCTGCAGTAGGTCCTTACAGGAATGATGATGAGGGTTGATTTTATATACTACATCACAAAAAATCTTGCACGTTATTTTAATAAATTGTTACATGTAATGGCAAAACCTTTAGTATGCTCGCAAAATACACGGAAACTATACAAAATACGTGAGTGCTTACCGACACACTTTCCTGGTGCAGTATAGTAAGATGGAGGAATTGTCAAAAAAACACCACAAAGATGTTTCGAGTCGTAAAACCACGTTTATTAGCGGCCACTCGTTAGCCAGTTAACTGATAAGAAACATGTAAAAGCCGAGAAAGCAGGATAACAATATGAAAGTCTTGTATCTGCGTGTTATTACATGTTTAAGGATCTTGAGTTTACAAAATAATACAACCATGGCATTTCTTGGTCATGTTTCTTTTGCGTAAGTTATTTAAATTCCTAGGTATTATCGGTACATTTAATAGTATCAAATATACTAGTCTTGCTCGTCTATGTTGAATCAATGTTGCTTTAGTGCGTTATTGTATTATGGATTTAAATTTAATATACATAATATAATAAGGCAGTTGTCAAAATTAAATAGACAATACTAAATATACAATAATACGTAACAGATACGAAATCAAAGTTTTGTATCTTACTAACCACAGACATCAGAATATAAATTAGACTGGACAAGCCGCCAAGTTTGTAGGCAGTCCCAGTGTCGCAATTTATCTTCGGTTCTTACGTGTGAAAAGTGCGATGATGGTATGTTACAATTGCACAGGATGGCATTTTGGCAAAAAACGGTAATTTCTTCTAATATTCGTGCGTCTTGACTCGTTCACAGAGCGTAAACTGGTAGCCAGTGTATGCTCGTTGAGCTTACAGTTGTCGCACTTTAAACGCGGCTGCCCCATCTGTATTGGGAAATATGTGTTACTAACCATGAGACATATGGCGTTCAAACATTTTAAAGGCAGCAAGCACACTATTCGTGGTGATCTAAATATGTATGGTGAATAAAAGGCGAAGAAAATTGTATGTTTGGATGATGGCTCTACCGGTAGACCGAACCAAATTGTTTTTTTATTTGAGGAGTTTATTAATTGTTTACATACGACATATTTTTAACTTATTACTTAAATAATGTTTTCTTCATAGCCATACGTAATAATGAATTTTGTAAAAAAATTAAAAGGGCATTTGTTAACTTATTTTCTTTACTTCTCATTCTAGCAAATCACAAGCAATAAATACAAACACGCAACCGTCAGCTTGAATTATTCCTCGATAATGCATTTAAGCCCTTAACATTGCTGTTAGTCACTTAACCTTTGTACCGAACAGAATTTATACTAATGTCATGTGCGCAAAATGTTAAACAGCTTGTTAGTGCTTCGTAAGTAGACATGTGGGTCATACTTGCTCGCTGTATCACTAATAAAGTACAGTATTCTGAAGGTAGAGGCCTCATCTGCGTATAAATTATATGACCGGCCTCTTTGCCAGGTACACTGATAAATATCTGCTTTGTAAATAAATATCAAGTCTATTTGTATGGGACTGAAGGCATAGACCACAGACATCCGAATATACAATTAGACTGGACAAGCCATCAAGTTTATAGGCAGTCCCAGTGTCGCAATTTCTTTTCGGTTCTTACCTGTGAAAAGTTATTATATTTCTTGGTAAATTTACTGATTCCTTGCGATGATGGCATGTTACAATTGCACAGGATGGCATTTTGAGAAAAAACCGTAATTTGTTCTAATATTCGTGCGTCTTGACTCATCTCACAGAGCGTAAACTGGCAGCCAGTGTATGCTCGTTGAGCTTACATTTGTCGCACTTAAAAACGCGGCTTGCCCTATCTTCTATATTGGGAAATCTGTGGCATAGACTAACCTACTGTTGGTCGAAGAGGCCTTAATGCTTTACCAACAAAAGATTCTTATTGTGTCTGGATTACTGGCGGTCGAGGAGTAAAATTTTAGTATGGGTATCAAAAACGTCTTCATATGTAAAAATCAATATAGAGCTTATAAACAAATATTTAATACTTTATTCCGCTCAAACATTACCAAATAAGTTTGGTTTTTCAACCTATGAAAAAGATATATAACCGTATGTAGAACCGAGCTTCAGAATCAATACTAACTCCATAAAAATCCTTACTTAAAAACGACACTTCTCAGTGTTAAATGAATTGCCTCTTGTGTGATGCAATCATTCATCACTTCCAAGTAGATAATGGCAATTATATTTTACTGAAGTAACAATATGACCTTAATATTTATTCCCATTTAATTCGGTTTTTGGTAATAAATTAATTTCTAATCAATATCCTTGCATTCGTAATAGTCAACATCCTTGCAATCGTAGTCAGGAAAACGGAGAACCGTGATATTTGACTCATAATGGTGGATATTTGTCCAACAGAGGATGACGTTAGGTAAATAGAGAGGGTGCAACTCAACATCTCCAAATGTCGAAGCATTATTTATACAGATACCACAATGTTGCAAATAACTTCAAAGTTGACAAAACAATACGCATAATATAAATACAACACCTATTGTATTTTAGTAATGTAATTCTTGAGATAATTCACACAGCAATGCATCAAAGTATACAATTAAATATACCGTAAAATTACTGGAACAAAACAAGCATCACTGATATGCACTGATAAATGACAATACATGTCGATAAACAATAGTGTCGATAGCCGAGCAATGTTTATCTTGAGCTACACGTAAAAAGACAAGTGCAACAGAGACAATTTCTTTGTTCGCCTGCAATCTCGGAGTAGTTAATCAAGCATCGACCTCGACAGATAAGAAAGCCGCGAGGGCTATTGTCATGATATTTCAGCAAAAAAGTGACATTACACCCAATGAACAAAAGGAGAGAAAGTGTAATAAGCCGCGGGCCCGCGAACCGATTGTGTCGAAGCAACCATCAACGAAAATAACGAAAGTGAAAATTTAATGGTGATTGCTGAGTTCGTAATCAAACCTTTACGTTTTATAAATGTTTTGTCGAGTTATACATATAATTTCTTATATGTTAATTGGTTATAAGTCATTTCAGGTAAATGGATATGGTACAAAATCTAACTAAGAGTTTCTTTTGCAAACTAGGAGCAATATTTTTCTATTTTATCTCACAGCTCGTGAAGATCTCAATGATCTCTTAGTCTGTACAATAAGTTCAACTTTTATATACAACATTCGTGGCATTATGCAGTATATGTTCTATGTAACGTAGCTTGTTGTTTACAAAAGTTGTAAACTAAACAAACGAGTTGCGTATGCGCACGCAAGCGTTCGGTCGCGTGCGCTCACGCCTCGTTTAGCGGCAATCAGTTTACGGCTCGCAAAACGCTTTGGTATTGATTACATGTGTTTTGCAAACATAATTATAGGCTTAAAATATACTATATATAGATCAGACGTTAACAGTTCGCTTGAAGCTAATATATGTTTGGGGACACAGTGACACTTGCACGACTTTTTTATAATTATAATAGGAACTCATTTTGAACAGTTTATCCAAGATCAAGAGACGTGACCTAAGATCGCGGAGCTATTGGTTAATCAATATCAGAGAGTATTATTGGATATAGCAATATAAATCTATCACATTGTTGAAAATTGTTTAGTTATTGTTTGGCATTGCCTGATTATTAGCAATTATAGAAAACTAAGCAATCTCGACTTGAAGGTGTGTCTTCCCTTTTAAATGTGTCAAAAATAAGGCTTATATGTAAATATCATTATTAACACCTACTTATCTTCCTCTTCTTCGAGTTAATATTTCAGTCTTCATCCCAGAACCTGGTCACATTTGTAGTGTTATCCAAAGCCGAGGTAGTTATAAATGGCCAAGAATGTTTTTTATTCAAAACATTAATTAGTACAGATTTAATCATTTTAAATTCCAATACGAGCTACGTGTTCTAACTATAGTAGATTAATTACATACAAACAGCAATAGACTTGTAACATCTGTTTCCTCTCAGTACCGGTTTTAGTATTTTGATCTCTTGTCCTAACTCAATGACCACTACTAAGTGAAGCGTGCCTCGAGATTAGCAATCGCCAATATTTATTTAATAGCTTTTGCGAAACTTAAGAAATGGTACTTCTAGATACTTCCTCAAATAACGGTGATCGTGTTCCGTGTGGGGTAATGATTTGTCTTCTGACATAAATGTATTTATTAAACTTTGTTATCGCATCTTATCATTATTTGACAATGTTTAAGGTCAAAATTATTTAAAAGTTTAAAAATACTCATTTCCTCAATACAATAAATATTTATTGGCAAGTGAGGCCTTATTGTCAACTATGTATCCTATGTTAAGATAAGAACTTGTTTCAAATAAAAAAAGTACTTCTTCTATTTTCATATTTTTTTTTTCAAAGTACTTAAGCATCTTATCTAAAATACTATTTATTAAAACAAAAGTTTAAGACTACATAAATTTATATTTAAAGTTTTATGCCTATTCTAATAGTGAAAGTGGAATTTATTTCCACTGCTTCAGGATTTTAATGATGTCTTTAAACACTTTTATTTTCAATGTATAATATGTAAGGCGTCACTCAGAGCTTAATTTAGTCAAGATAAGTTCGAGTATATTTAGTACGGAAATTATTAATTAATTTCTTCAGTCCAAGAATTGTCAGCACACACCTTTTACCATACGAGCAGTGTCATTGGGTTTCTAAAGACATAAATTAGTTTGACGTTTATATTCCACTCTTTCGAATCCGTTTTGCGATATGAACATTAAGACGAGTCCTTTCTCTTTTTAAGAATGTGACGTTTTAATTACGCTTCGCTAAATTAATTATTTTGATTCATGAGCTGCTATCGAAATGTTAGTAGTAAATTCTACCGGCGAACTGTGGAGCTTTTTTTTTTGAGAATATTTGCTGTCTGTTTGATTTTTTAAAAATTAGAGTTAGTATAATAGGCAGTTATGTAACTAAAGTTTTACGAATTAAATCTTTGAGTTATGCAATGAGATCGAATACTAGTAACTGTGATAAATTGTACATATTATTTATGTTTCGATATTAACCCAACTTTATGGAAATATAATAAACCTTTAATTATTAAGGTATTAAGTAGTTTCTAATCAGCTATGTTTGCTTTGTTTCGAAACCATTTTATGCTCTACTATTTGATTCCTTCTTCTCCTTTACAAAAATTCTGCACTATAAGTTTTTAAATTTTATTTTATTTATATTTGAGTACAAAAGCAGTATAGCCCATTGAACAAATGTTTTTTAATTTCAAGTTAAGATATAAAATGCGAGCCTTTGTTAATAAATATAAAATATGTTTTTTCGAAGAATTATTTTTTATTTTATTTAAACGTCCAATTGAGCCCGTCATTAAACGTAATTTACCTTATAAATTAAGACATTTATTTCTGACATTTGATATATTGCAACCGTTTATCGATTCCTCATAAGGTATCGATCATCGATACACTAGATTGCCAGAAGTGAATACGTGACATATACAAATGGGTCAATTTCTTCTTGAATCGATTAATCATATCGAAACGTCGTAATGCACCAATTCCGAATATTCGAATCCCGGAAAATGACGTAGGCAAGTCGTGCCGATAAGTCGTGGGGCGTTTACGACGGGTTTGGGAGGCCATAATTAATATCAGTGTGTTCTTATATAAATTAATCAACTCGAGTACAAACACATGCTACATACAGGCCAATTGATTGTCAAGCTATTTTTAACCGTTTTTTTATTAACGACGTCTAAAAATAGTATGCTAGTGACCTCTTAAGAGAACTTTACTAAATTATCATTTAGTAAAGTCCTCATTTAATATTAAAAATCAATAATAGTGGATCCATTCCACCTTAACTTTTATTTTCCGTCAACACAACCAGTAGCCGGAAATTTATATCTTTAGGTTTAAATTGATTCAAACAAAGATTTCTTATTATATTTTTATCAGGTGAACATGAAATGTTTTTGACTACTCGTCAGCCTATATAATATATAACAATATATAATTAATTTTGAATCATTTTTAAAAGTATCTCATTATTTTTATCCAATCTAAAAATCTGCGATATTTATGTTCAGTTCAAGGATCGCGCTGTCCGTGTGTCCTCGTTAATTAAATGTGCGATGGTATCTCCTATCAGCATTGTCTTCGGACTTTCGAATATCGGCCTCGCGTCGAGGCCGCGTATCATCTGGTATCCCTCGACCGGGAACAGTAAGCCACCTTGTTTGGTTAAGTGTATCACGGCGTTTTGGGTTTATTTTTTATTTTAACCAGCCAGTTATGGAATGGACCCGACTGTTAATGGGAACTTGCGATGATGCGAATGAGGTTCGTTGGTTTTAACGATCTTGTTATACCAAATGTAAAATAATGTTTGATTTTAATAGCCTACACATATACATTTTTTGATGGTTACTTAAATGTTGTATATATCTAATGTTTTCATTCATAACTATTCGTACATTAATTGAATGTTGGCTTACAAAACAGCTTTATGAACACAAGCATATACACAAATTAACATTTCCATTAAACGTACGTAATGGTAAAAATAATGAATTGAAAAAATGTGCATCGATGGTGGTCTAGAACAAAAAATTTGGCCAAGAGTTACTTGAATCCCAAAGAAAAATTATATCAAGCTATTTTTGCTCGTGTAAAAGGACTCGGTTAGAACATTTTCTTATCAGTTATTCTATGCTGCGCCCTATTTAATCCAATTATGTAGACAGAAATGTACGTATAATAGGAATTTATTAAAAAGTATGTAACTCAATCCTACCGAACCCAAATAAAATCAAGCTGAAGCCAATAACAGCTTCTACTTTTATATAACAATTCATATTTATATAGATTTGTATAAAATGTTTTCTATTAATCTATTACAATAGTGAAATCAACTCACTATCGAGTCCATTTTTTGCACTATTAAAACAAAATTAAAGTCTGCAGAAAAGTTTGTCGCGAACTCCCAGCATATTTTATATCAACTTTTTGTTTGTCAAGAAAAACATTATTGAGTAAGAAAGTTTTTGCGAGTGTCATGTAATTTGTTACGTGATTCCATTCTGTGATAGTGCGGATTTTTATTTCGCTTTAAATGCTGGTGATAATTGTTTTTTTTTTACTATCATGATGATATGAAGTTAGTTGAGTGAAGTTTGGGATTCTTAAATAAAATAACAAGCCAGATATTAATCAATTATACACTATTGTCCGTTGGCTTATTTTTATTTAATTAATGGACGAGTAATAATACCTGGATTATAAATGGTCTTGATAACCCAACTTTCATCATCATCAGCTCACTAAACGTCCATACCGAGGGGCACGAGCTTACCCGTATAGGGTGATTAGGCCTTAGTCGTCCACACGGGCCCAGTGCGTGTTGGATGACATCACGCACAACCTTTGAATCTCTTCACAGGCGTGCGCAGGTTTCCTCACGATGTTTTCCTTCACCATAAGAGCGTCGGATAACGTACACATATTTTTCGAAAATTCGGAAACACATTGGTACGTGGCGGGATTTGATCCTCAGCCCTCCTGGTAGGAAGGCGACAGTCCACACCATTGCCCCACCGACGCTCTTACCCACTTTGAAGAGTCGTTAATTTTAATATTAAATGAGATTGAGATTAACGATCCCAGGACCCGTCATCATGACTACTGCTCTTTTGCATATATAAAATATATCTGGCTCTTTAGCGTGCTACTTCGCTATCGTTGACGTCAACGAGGAATTTCCATACCGCCATATCGGTGTCTATAAATAACAAACATCCTTTGTTATCTCTAGTAAAACTCTGTCGACAAATCATACAGGCACCACGAGTGGCATATAAATCGTCCTCGGAGGCCTAGGTCTTATTCCACGCGCTGCAGGCTTAACAAATTCGCAGTCGATCCGCTGCTGCGATAAATCATAAGATATCGCCTCTAGTCGTGACAAACGAGCCCTCTTTGGGGCTTAGATGAAAATACTCGTGTGCTTGGATACGGTATGTTTCAATATAGTTTGAAACAAGCTTCGGTAAGGTCTTTCACAGTGTGTTTTGGTCGTCATTTTCTGCCACGCAATTTAATTTTTGGAATCAGTTACCATCGGAAACGTTTCCGGAGCGATATATGCTTCGTCTTTTAAAAAAAAACGTATTCATATTTAAGGGGCAGTCAATGCATGTGTGTGAACCTCTCTATTTAATTTATTTAAAATAATTATGTAATCTGGTTAATGTTGTGTCAGGCAGCAAAGACAATGTATTTCAAATGTATTGCTATGTTACATCATCTAAACTTCATTGGTTTAATTACATTCAAAATATCCAGGACAGTATGCTGTTGTTGGTTGGAAAGTAGTTCTTACACTTGAAAAGTATAGACTACGGCCTATATACCGAGGACTCCCTCTTTTATCAACGTATCGCAGTCCAA
Source organism: Leucinodes orbonalis (assembly GCA_019425675.1). NCBI lineage: Eukaryota > Metazoa > Arthropoda > Insecta > Lepidoptera > Crambidae > Leucinodes > Leucinodes orbonalis. The sequence continues at coordinate 134,779 of PQWD01004102.1, forward strand.
TACTATTCATAAGTCTCACCATTCTACTCAAAATATTTCAGTTTTCTGCTTTTATAATAGCTTCAACTCGTAAAAAATACAACATAATACCAATGTACCACATCCAGACGTGTTTGTTTTCCGCGCTCGCCATGCGACGAACGGTGCGCGGACAATGCGCTTATTGTTTTGCGCCTCTGAAGCTGCGCATGCGCATTTAATGCGACAGTTATTAATAGTGCATCGGCTAGCCGCTGCATTAGTATAAGTAAGCCGTAGAAAGCCTATTTGATATACATAGTTAACTATGTATACATTTTTTTATATTTAAAAATATAAAAAATGCGATTCTGTAACAACATACAATGTAGAAGCGATAATTTTTTAATACTGTTTACCGGAAAACGAAAAATATGAATATGAATTTAATTTCACATTACAAAAACCTTATTATCAATTTAATTACGTGATCTGATTTCAATAATAATAAAGAGAACTGCCTTATTGGTGCATGGCATCGACATTCCCTTATGGTATAATTGGATATATACATTTTACTTGAGTGCCCAAATACGTAACAGATATGCTGTGAATTTTATTAAATTTCTCACATATCGAGTCGCAGGTTAATGGCATCTTGTATTTAATATTACCGGTACCTAATTAGTAATCGTTCACAATGACCAAATTAAAAACTCTTTTTTCACTATCCAACCTTTTCACTGGCACGCCTTGTTAATTGTTTTTGCACTTTATTTTGATGGCATATGAGTTCATAGTTGATATGTATTTTGTCTGTTATATTTGAAGCAATAATTGTGTTTTATTACCATTTCCCACATTTTTATATTACGAAAAACGCGACGTAAAGGTAAATGATTATTTAAAGGGTAATATGAATTAACAATTAGGACTGGATTAAGTGCAGTCGCGAGGTGGAATACGCATACAAACTGAGTGCATTCAATTATGCAATTACTGTCAAGGGTGGTTGTCAGATCATAATTTGAACCTCAGGCCTCCTGGTAGGAAGGCGACAGTCCACACCATTGAGCCACCGACGCTCTTTGCGTGTGCATTTATATATTTGTTAATATAAATAAAATATTGTTCATCTTTTCTTTATATAATTACCTAGGGTAGAGCGGGGCTAGCGGGGCTAGGGCATAAGGGCAAGTTAGGCAATCGAGATATCCCAAAATTAAAATTACTAATCTACCAAGCCGTAAAACAACTCATTAAGGATTATATGTATTCATTTTAATATATATTTGTTTATGTTTATTTATTATTTTAATTTATATACATATATTTAATTATGAATATATATTATTTATTTTTAGTTTTTTGCTAGTGTTAATTTTTTTTTCTCTTCTTTTCTTACCGCACCATTTTGCCTATCTCTGCATATCCAAAGGTTAGCTGGTAAAGAATGCCACTTGGTATTAAGTTCGCCTTTGTACATTATTTATGTGTGCAATAAAGATTAAATAAATAAGGAGCCGTATTCACTCAGTAAAAAAATGCTCAACTAGCCCCGCTTACTATACCCTACTTATACTGACAGTATAAACATATTAAATTCAGTTTCAGGTAATTACAAAACGTGGTGGACATTGTTGCTTGTTGGTTGATCAGTATTTTTATTGAATAAAACCAATTTCATCGACTGAGATGTTAAATTTTAAAAAATATTTGTTTATTCAGCGATTTAGTCCGTAAAATTGAGTTAGCTATGCGAATTGTGAAAAGTAAGTCATCTTCAATAATCAACAGCCTAAAAAGGGTCACTTTTGTGCAATATTTGTATTTTTTATTTCACACATTCTCAATTTAGTTGTCATGTTATTCACATCACCTATTTTAGTATAAAAATAAAGTTTTAAATCCTACAACATCCTGGTCTAAGTGAAAGTTAATTATTGGTTTGGGTTCGGAAATAAATGTAGGTACCCGTTACAGCTCTTGCCCTTGTAACTTTACCATAAAAACTTTATGACGACTATTGGTAAACATAAATATTAATAATGACAGTAATTTATTGAATAACCATTCGATGAAAATAACGGTAATCGGCATGAACAGCAAACACTTACGCGGGGTTTCGAACCCGCGACCTCTTTCTCGTACGATACAAGGCGGAGGCCAAACGGGTCGTTAATTGAACACGTATTTCGCTACTAGCTTTTCACTTTATTATAAATTATTAATTAGTTTACATTGCATACGAGAGAATTAAATTCTCTCCTCATAGCTATGCTGTGCGGGAAGGCCTATGGTCGGCAGTAGGCCTTTATGGGCTGATGATCATAAATTCAATTGTATTTTTATTACCAAGTGAACAACAGGATGGTCACCTGCAGATAATTGATACGCTTGACCAAAACAGAGTAGCATGGAAGTAGACCAACGCCGCACTGCGCCCGTCACCATAGACACCAGAAGTTAGGTCTCTTATTTGGCTAGGGCCAATGCCACCCAAGGGACTGTTGAACCTGTCTGTGGCATCTCCGAAAGCCTGAGGAAAAATGAATAGGAACGGAAGCTCCTCGTGGACTATGTACCTAAACTACTGGCTAGAGTCGTCAGCGGCTCAATTGAAAGCGCTAATGAAAGCCTACTCAAAGAACCGCACCTATGAATTGCAATTGTAAGGGCACTGTCTGGATACTGCAAGCTGAAAAGTCATCTTCACAAGATACTCGGATACTTACAGATTCTGGGCAGAAGAGAGAGAGAGAGACACCGATGCACCTACTCTGCAATTGAGGTCCTCTACAACAGAAGCAAAATATTAAGTTGGGCAACTACACAGACATCTGAATATACAATTAGACTGGACAAGCCGCTAAGTTTATAGGCAGTCCCAGTGTCGCAATTTCTTTTCGGTTCTTAAAAACGCGGCTTGCCCCATCTCCTGTATTGGGAAATCTGTGGGCAACTAACTACTTTATATGCCCAAGTGACAAATCTATAGAATTGGGCAGGATTCTAAGCTTCTGAAAAGTGCCCAACTTTTAGACGAACTCTGAAATGGGGAGCGAGTCACAAAATATCGTTTAGGTCGAGGTGACTACAGGGCTATTAAAGCCTGAATAGCCCCCAGTAATTCAAATTTACTAACTCTGTTGGACTATAGATAAAGAAAAAGCTTCAGCGTCATGATCATTCTGTTGCACAATATGTTTAGTACCTACCTACAAAACCTTTAGTTATCGACATCTCAATAATACTAAGACCACAATAACCGTCCTATCGCTGTTGTTGTTGTAAGTTGCCTTCTCGCTGAAGTTTCTCCACGTACTTTGACCTTTGCTTACCAAAATGTGTTGCAAGCGTGCACCTTGCGGCTGACTAAGGCATTATTCTGATATCTGATTGATTTCAAAATTGTGAAATAGTTTCAATTTGACTCTAACTGGAACCTAATGGAACCTTTGTAAACTGATTGTATTGCACATAAGTGCCGATTGAATATGTCAAGAGTAACTTAAATGCTAATAGGTCGAGCCGCGATAGTTTGGCGATTGAGAGAATTAAACCATTGACGTCAAGGTTGCTGTTTAGATACATCGATACATCGTACTACATGTATTTTTGTATACCTCTAAATTCAATGCATATATAAAGCGTCGGTGGCTCAATGGTGTGGACTGTTGCCCTCCCACCTGGAGGGCTGAGGTTCAAATCCCGCCACGTACCAATATGTTCGAAATTATATGTACGTTATCCGATGCTCTTGCGGTGAAGGAAATTAGTTACCTGGTTGAGGTGGCGGGTAGCAGATAGTTGTCAACAGCTAGGGATAGGCCCACGTGGAAATCATTAGGGGTCTTCGTTCAGCAGTTGTAATTTTAGGCTGTAATGATGATGATGATGAATGTTATTGATATTTACAGTTCATGTTGATCGGGCGTACGAAAACTTTAATATACAGATACTGTATGTGAGAATGCATTTAATATTTATGGAGCCCTTAAAATGTGTGGTAGTGGTGGTAATATAGTTTACCTAGCTGAGATGAAATGGTAAACAATCGCTACTGATTTTTATTTATATAATTTTATGAAACAGAGGTAACTTTTTCCACCAGCTAGCTTTTTAGCTACTTACGTTACCCTGATTGTAGAGCTATGCAAAGCTGTTTTATTAAAAAAATAATAATTAAATATTCAATGCATGAAGCATTGAATATATCATTTATAAGCAAAAAATATTATTTCTATATTACAAACAGACACTGCAGTTTTATTTATAAGTAATAGATTACACAAATCATGTTCCTGTATTTGGAGTGAGACGTATCTATGAGACGTTATAGGGCCGAGAGAGTGCCATTAAAGTTTATGATTGATTCACGTCAACGTCAAGAAAGGAAGCAATTGGATTGGTCCGCATTTTTGCTATCAATCGACTCGACTATGAGTTATAATTGAGCTACTGAAACGATCGTTAAGCGTTTCCTCAAAGATACAAAGAATGCCATTTTCTAACGAGTGTGCCAAAATCATGATTTTTCTAATTAAATGTGAAATTAAGTATTTTAAACTGTTATATTTTAAGAATTCTTAATATATCTTGCATGAACTGATGAAAAAATGATACACATTGTTTGTTCATAGAAAAATTACGATGTGAAAATTTACATTCTGATATTTTTTAAAACTCGATATGAGATGATAGACTACGAAAGTATTTCGGTTTTAATTCCATGAAAATATGTTTCATACTAAACTCTTATATTTATTATTTAGGTGTCAATAACCACTTTTATTTCTTTTCATCTCAAAACATACATATACGTCTGCGTATAAAATATTGATAAATGTTCAGGGACATAGCTCGTCTTTCAATACAGCTCGGATTAGATCAAAATTATAGTATCAGATTAGCCTAACAGTAAATGATTAAATCGCTATACGCCAAGTATAATAAAATGCTGTATTTACGCACACCAACCAAAAATGCAGTTTTACACACACATATTTTAGCCATGGTAAACAGATGTACTTCCCGATGTGCTCGATATGCCAATAAGACACAAATGGGCAGAGTCTTCGCCATAAATCGAGCGCCCTCCGAGGAAGACTGAATTAGTGCGGTTGCGCAAGCTACGCACTTTCGCTACCCTATATGCGGAACATCATTTCGTTTCCATATTAGATAGTTAAGACCATAAAGGAGGTTAAAACTTCCACTTTAGTATTTAAATTGCAGTTTCTGTATGTAAGATTGAGGAAGATATTAAGGGATTACTGTAAATGCAAATGACATACCATGTTAGCTTAATTCCTCGTATTCCTTGTACAGATTTCACATAAAACTTCGATGAACATGTAAACTAAGAAAGGATTCGAAATCCATAACGGAACAAATTTATTAAAAATCTGCTTTTTATTAACATTTACAAATAAGAAAATACTTCGTGTAAGGTTAATACCAGGAGTCACCACACGCTGTGCAGTCGGGTTGGTGGCCGTAGTTTTATCCAGTACACAAAATGGTGCTGCTGCCCAACATCTAGGATTAGTAGGTTTATTTTTTATAGTCGCCGCTTGTGACATCCTTGACAGAGAAGATCACAATTTCGAATTGGATCACAATTTCGAAATGTGGCCTATAACGGACACTTTGTTTATCGACCTAGTCTCAAAGACCACCAACACAAATTTGTGTTCATACAATTACCATCAGTTATATGCGAGATTTTGGACCCCTATTTTCAGTTTAGTGATACTTACATCACCCATTGGTAGAGTCGGGTTGGTGACTATTACATTTTGAGCTTCTGTCCCCACGTGGCATATTGTAATGTTACGTGAATAATATGTAACATAGTGACATCCTAACTGCAAGAACCATCTTAGCTCCAACACCCCGATGGCCGTTGGAGCAGACGACTTTCTTGCCATGCGTAGGAAGCCCTCCGACCCAATGGGTTTATGAAATGTGGAAGCTTGATGAGAAAAGCGGAGGACAGAAAGATCTGGCGCAGAATGTAGTAGCCCTATTATCAGCAGTGATCTGCGATTGGTTGAACAAAGAGTGGCAACCCTACAGTTTAGTGTTGACGCGCTAATTTCGCCGGCACGCGAGTACAATTATGCGGTAAAACAGTGGTTTTCCCGGCAAAAAGTCGAAAATTATGCCAAATTAAGAAATTCCACGACTGTAAATGGCGCTCCATCTGCTTCTGAATATTCATTGGTCTGAAATGTTCGCTTAATTAGGGACCGCATGACGAGTGACGCCCTGCGGCGTTGGTTCTCGACCCTCAGGGCAACGGTTATTACCACTATGGGACCATTATTCGTAATGTTTCTTTTGTGCAATGTATTAGCAGCTTACCAGTCGTCGGTGGCTCAATGGTGTGACTATTGGCTTCCGGAGGGCACAAGTTTAGGTCCTGCCATGTACCAATGTATTTTCGAAATTATATGAACGGTGAAGGAAAACATCGTAAGGAAACCTACGCTCGCATGCGGAGAGATTCAAAGGTGGTACGTGAAGTCGGCCATTCCACACTGGGCTCACGTGGAAGACTAAGGCCTAATCACCCTATGCGGGTAGATTCGTGCCCCTCGGTGGGGACGTTTTATGAGCTGATAACACGGGATGTTGATGTCGTACATTACCAGAGTATAAGATATTTTAACCAATTATCTAATAGGTATTATATTATTGGTGCTTACCAATGTAATGATGAAAATATGAATTAATGTAAAGGACATAATTAATGCCAAGGTCGACAATGTCCTTTACATTCGCTCATAGTCCGAGAACTATATTTGTAATCTAGACCATTACATGTCATATAGCCGTGATTAAATTTCAAGCCAAATTAATGAATTGGTTTTCGATTGTGTAAGTACCTTGCAATATCTGTGGCATATTGAAAAAGAAGCGTCCCATAAAATTCTTCCGTCAGCCATTGAGCTCGGTACTGGTCAAAGGCCTCCTCCAATTTAGGGGTATACAAATGTATAGGTTGACTTGTCTAGGTCTTATATGCTGCTAGTAATCTATGCATATTTCCAATTAGACGGCTTCTACGCTGAAGGTTTTTAGGTCGTTCCCCGTGCAGTACCTTCTAAGATATTTTGTGTGAATAAAGATGTCAATTTTTATTTGTCTAAAAGTTTTTATATATATAAAACGTATATAAATCATCCAGACCAATACAAACTTACATCTTCGTCATCATTTGCATACATACATCGTATTTACAAAAAACTTTACGTAAGTATTCTATCTAACTTACCGATAGAAAAGTTTTATGAATTACAAAAGCAAAAGTATTTGTTTAGCAAAAGTTTGACAATACCTTAAAAGCATGGATTGTTATCTATCAAAATGGTCGCGTGCCAGAGATACGGAAGTTATTTCTAAGTTAATTTACGACCTAGATGGCGCCACTCGCAAAGAATTTGCTCATAGCGCATTCTATCCCGAGTTGTCCGGCCGGGTCAATTTGGAAAATTATAGTTATTATCAAAATCGATTCGGGAAATAATAATAATTTCATGTAGATAAATCAATTGCAAAATGGCTATTTTGAAATTGAACCATATTGTCCAGGGTGATTTTCAAAAATTGAGCGCTATTTAAAAACCAATGCATTTACTTCTCTTTATATAGGAACACTCCTATACACATACATGTGAATCCAATGGAATCGACATTATTCGAATCGAGTATTGGAGAAGTTTAAGAGAAGTGAAAGTGACAGACAATTGTAGGGGTTTTGGCACCAAAAGCTGCAGGTTCAGACCTGTGCAATGCATATCTGTAATTATATTATCTAAATCAATCTAATATTGCACATAAGAGTAAAACAGTATGGGTAGTATATACAATAAAAAGCCAATTCTTTTCCCATAATTTCTTTTTCAATATCATTTTAATGTTGTCAACTACAGATGTATAAACAAAAGGTTTTGTTTATAAATCTGTGGCAACGCATTCGTAGCTACAAGCAAGGAGGGTCCATGGGTAGCCACATGACTATCAGGCAACTAACTCGTTAGCCTACTCATGAAATAAAAAAAATCAACCAACTGTTAACCCTCAAACGCGGAAGTGATCCCGAGTACCTACACATGTATGCACGAGTAATGATGAATGCGCACTCGCTCCCAAAATGGCGGGCGCTCGAACGCGAGACGGTTTTGGCAAAATGTTTAATTCATAGCTTCGTAATAATGTAGCGGAATCGTACTTTGGCGGCTTCGTGCTACAGCTGTTGCTCTCGTGACTATTGTCTCGTGTTCTACCCTCGATAATATAACTGGAAAGAACATGTTCACTTTTTTGTACATGGCGGCAAGTACGGGTTGACAGTTTGTCTTATAAATTTTTGATGTCCTCGTTTTGCAAGGTCCGTTAGTTTTGTTTTCATGCTGTAATTGAATAGTGCTCGTCTATATTTTGGGGATATCTACATACAGCATAACGAATGGGTTGATAGGGCGGCAACGCACTATGAGTCCTATTAGAATTGGAACGTATTATCCCTATATTGCCAAGTACTGAAACGATAAAAATTGAACTTTATCTTGGACTACTGACCATTGTTTTTTATGTTATAATATTGTTTTTTTTTTAGTTTTTGATTTCAGTTAGAAATTCAGGTTACCCCTGTATGTGTGTATTCAAATTGAAATGACGACAACATTACGCGCAAGTTACATCTGTCGATAGTGATAATCTATTTTGTTTCTATTTTTTGAATTCTTTTTTTGTTTCGTTGCTACAACAACAGGGAAACAATGTTGGTGACCTTATTACACAGTAGAGTAATAAACACCTTTTTTAAGCTTTTGTTTCGTTATATTGATTGTTATCGTAACAAAAGAAAACAATATTTTGCGTTGAATAATGGCGAGTGAAAGTAGGGTCTCGCTTCCTCAAGGGAGTATGTAAGGTGTTGTAGCCAATCATCTTGTCTCGGATATGATAATTAATAGCTTCGTGAATGTTTTATGTTTTTTTTTACAATTACTGTTTGCTTATGGGCGGTCTGGAGGCTCGTGGATGAAAATAAAGAAATTATGATAAAAAATATTACTTTAAACTTAAATCGCTACAGCGTACACGCGACGCGCGGCCGCTGCGCGATAAAACATTACTTTATTCATCTAATTATAAAGGGTTTTTAGGAAATAAAACTAGCCTAAATTTTTCTTATTAAACCAGCTACCTGGCAAAAAAGCCAGTCCAAAATCTGTCCAACCATTTCAGAGATTACCTGGAACAAATAGACAGACAGACATACAGACAAATATAAAAAAAATGTTATTTGGATGTTTGTACCGTAAATTTATTCATATTATGTGCATGAAGTAAATAATTTTTATTTTAATATTACAAACAGACACTTACATTTTATTTGTATGTATAAATTTGTTTATCGACAATGATACTTATCTACGTAATGCTTTACCATCTTGGAATGATCTACAAACGTCACAATACATTTTCTATCATTGTTTTGAAGGCGTCCAAAGGGTTACATAAATATACACATTTCGCCGTAATGAATGGGTTTGCGTATGAAGTATTTGAAACGCGTCACGGCAATGCATTTCATATCCGGGCTATTACGTAAGGTGCCTTCCGAATGTGAAAGTAAAGGAATGCTGCCTATATCCTTGTGCAGTCATCTGTTATTTGTAAAGTATCGTGATCCGGTGTAGATCATGAATAACCTAGAATACCAGTTTTCGGTACATCATAACGGGCCAAAAACCCTGCTTTATCACATTGTAACAAGCCCAATGCTGGCCTAAGCCTCCTTCGAAACCTTTGGGTTTATATATATAGATGGATTCCCTTAATTTACCCTCAATCAAACAACCGTCCACACCATTGAGCTACCAACGCTCTACGATAAACAGTACCTCTATATAAAGTCTGCAACGCTTGCTGGAACAAGCCAGACAGCGTCAGCACTTAATCCAGGTTGAAATATCGTTTTTACAAAGTATAAATAACGGAGGCACGATTAAAATATCAATGATAGGCTTTCACTGTTATTGTATGCAAACTACGCCTTTTATATGGATAATGTATAAATTTCCATGGAGGCGTGAACAGTGGATCAAGTAACAAAGAGTTTTGGACCATCCTCGGATTAAAAAGGACTTGTGTAGGATAATCATCGAAACCGAAACAGACTAGTGAATTAGCAAGTTAATTGGGCAGTTAGCAGGGCACATCGAGCGGACGACCACTGGCCTGAATAGGGCCTAGACTGAGTTAATATTAATATACTAGCTCACTCTATCACTAGTAGCAAAGTCTGAGTTTGATGCTTCATTACAGGTGTAGAAAAGATAAGATAAACAATCTTTATTGCACATAAGGAAAAAAATCATACAACACTTGTTGTGTTGTATGTTTTATAACAAAAAACGAGTACAATGTAGGCGACCATATTGCTAAGGTAGCATTAGGTTAGGTAGGTTTGCTTTGCTTTTAAGGCATTAAGTTTTTACCTAATCTTTTACATGCAGTGTGCGCTTCTGATCTCTATGCACTGATTCCTTCCACTTTAAAACATTCATCATCATCATCATTGCTGACTTAAACGTCCACTGCTAAACGAAGGCCTCCCCTTATGATTTACACGGAGACCGATCCCTTGCAGTTGCCATCCATCTGCTACCCGCCACTTTAACCAGGTCAGCAGTCCATCTGCATTCTTGCATCAATCATGCATAATGTTAAATCATCTGTAATTGGTTGACTTTTGCCTTCCACATTCTGGATAATAGTTTAATAACTTTATTATCCATTCTGCAAAAGAATGAAATCGCCTTGCGGAACAAAATGCAAGCAAAACCAACATATATGCGCAACATCAAGGCACTGAGCTTCGACAGATAAAATCCATCTTAGAATATACGTCTCTACCACCAGGATAGACTTTGTTCAATTGCCCAATACTAAAGAACATAGCAAAAAACGGATCAATAGTGATAATACCATGTGTTTCTAAGCCGGCACTTGAACTCTCTGGGTGTTAAAGCAGAAAAAAATACAATAGCGTTTTTTGTTCAATCGAAAGAGCATCGTACGTACGAGTTATATGTTTAATCTACCTACTGTACGTAGCTCTGACTAGTAAAATGGAGTATTATTTATTATATCATTCACGCAATGATTTCTACAAAATAAGCATTTTCAACCTCTATATAGGAGACAATCATATATAAACTACATATTGACGACTCATTTGATGTAATGGTGGCGGTAAAAGGACCTAGCTGTATTGAAACCTAGTGTAAATAATTGAAAATTACCAAAGGTAAATAAATTAAATAACCTCGGATAAATATTTGAAAGTATGATAGGGTAAATAATTAAAACCTTTGTAAATCTTCATTCCCAAAATGTCGCTAAGTTTACAAAATATAAAATAAAATGTCTGCAAAACCAGTGTCTGTAGTAACCAAGCTCTCGTCAAAATTCATTAAAATGAAAAAGGTCTGAGAAAAACATGTATAAGTGGTAACCCTTGTGTAATTTACAACGAAACTCCCGCGCATCTTTCTCGCCAGCTTTGTTTTATCACCGGGATTTGCATATTTAAATTTATTAATCAATTACATTACAATACATTATACTCTTGTTCCGTGTCTTATTGTTTTTTGAACATATTTATGGAGTTGAAAACTGGAATAAGTTATGTTTTTCTTTAAAAACAGCATCGTTTTTGTTATTTATTGCATGTTTTGATTTGTTTATAGAAGGAGTTGACAACAGGAACTGAATACACTTTTGACACCAATTAAGTCTGTTTATTTGGCATAGTATGAAGATTATTTGGTGGAGCGGTTGAGACGTCGACTGCTACACCAAGGGTTCCGGGTTCGATCTCCGAGCAGTACAAACATTTGTGTGCATTTTCTTCTTGATTTTGAGCATTCTGCAAGATTGTTAAGTTTCTTCAGGGAAAAAAAACATATGAGGCCATATTGGATGATTGAGGGGGCTGCAAGCTGCACTAGCTGTACCAATTTAACGCTGGGGCGGTGCGTGCGGCATTGATTTACTGCGAACGATGCCTTGCTTCGGCTACTCACTGCTGGACTTCTGCAACTAAATTTCTTTATATTAAGGTTACTTAATATAAAACAAAGAGTCACTTCACCGTCACCTATAGTTTAGCGCTTGAAACAGTATTAACGGAACCTAATATGCCAACAGCATAAACGTTGGTCGTTGGTGACGATATTAAAAGGATGATGGTCGATAGTTCCATCCACCCTCTTTGGTCCACGCGGCAGTGGCTTTGGATATTGGCCGTGCCAATCCCCATAGCAATGCTGTAGAGGCTCCATAGGCTTGTGTCTTGCATTATCAGGATATAAACTAGTGTCTATCACGTCACTCACTCAAATATTTACGTCACAATATAAGAACTGCATAATGTTCCCTATTCCGCAATCACTTGTTGAAGCACTTGATTTAAAGAAAGAAAGAAAGCTGATGTCTCACACATTGTGGTTATACCTCGAATAGTAAAGGTTACCGATTAGTGAACAGTTTGCGCCCGCGCCGGTCAAACCATAAATAAGCGGCGCTTTCCGGGTTATACTCTAAACACCTGCGAAAGATCTTTACAGTTTTTGTTGCGTAACTTTAACATTCTTGGTCTAACTTGTGTGCACCAACAATGAATGGGGAAAGTGCGCTTGCTATTGTCCGCAATGAATATTATTGTTGGTGTTGTAATAAATGGCGAATAATGGAAATATGTCAAACAGATCTACATAATACGAGACTGTCGGTGCTCATTGGTGTGGACGTGTTCCTTCCGATCCGTAAGTGCAGGTTAAATCTTGCCACGTAGAACTATTTTTAATTTCGTAATATGTAGGTTAATCCGACGCTCTTACGGTGAAGGAAACATCGTAAGAAACTGCGCATACCTACGAGAGATTCAAAGGTTGTGCGTGAAGTCAGCCAATCCGTACTGGGCCTGCGTGACGACTAAGGCCTATCAGCTCGTGCCTCTCGGTGGGACGTATATCATATACGTAGCTCATGTGATATGATGAAACAAATAAGGGTAATCTTTTATGTTATAAGTGAACGGACGGTCAGGAACGCTCACCTGATGGAAGTGATTACGCCTTACCATGACAGAGAAGAAGAAGGAAACCAATAACTGATAGATATTATTATGCCTCACCAAACGCCGCACTGCGCCCTACACCCGAGTACACTACACTACGCCTTTTCGACCCGGTAATTTCACTAGCTACAGTGCCCTCATCCCGAAACCAAAACAAATATAACAGTCATCTCATGAGATGCTCATATTTCTAATATGTATGTATGCATTGTTATTATATTATAATATTCCCTATTCAACATGGAATTAAGTAACTAACCTTCATTATTTTCAGGTACGTTTTCGCCGCTGTGCCACGTTGAGTAAGTCAAGATTCAATCATGCATTTAATTTTCCCCGTGTTACATAAAAATATACATAAATTACCGTCAGATAAAAATCACTCTCGAAACTTCCAGGAAACCTTATGCGCTTTGATGAATCGATACTGAACATGATTCATTTCGATTACCTGCGGCCGATGGAACATAAATGTTACTAGTAATTTGTTTCATTCCGTGTTGAATCAGCTAGGAAGAGTCAGCTTAAAAAGTATGGACTTGCATTAATTTTATTCAAGTACATTTATGTTAGTAGAAAGTCAGACTGGAAATTGGCCAAAGACGCTTTTAAAGACGCTGTTGCCGTTATTACTTACCAGATGGACGGCTGACCTGGGGTTACCGCAATCTCTTAAAACAGCATTATTCTAGATACGTCAGCATTTTGTACAAAAAGACGAAGTAATATGATTGTTACACTATTTTAAGGGATAACCCCCCAGGTTAAGGTGGCGAGTAGCAGATGGATGACAACTGCTAGGGATCGGCCCGCGTAGAAATCATTAGGGGAGGCCTTCGTTCAACAGTGGACATATTAGACTGTAATGATGATATGCCGTTTACTTCACTGCCTCCGTGGTCTATTTATCTGAGCGGTGGCTTTATAGTTTATGATATCATTCATGATATCCGAGGGTTTGAACCCGCGGGATTAACCGTACAATGGAAGTCATTTGTGCGATTTTTAGTTTAGGTCATTGTATCACTGAATACTGATTGTTTAAAAAATAAAGGTCATAGAGCCCAAGCCCAGTTTTGGGTGGAGACCGCTCTTGGCAAGCGTAGCGAAGCGTAGCGTAGACCGATGGACGACGATTGCGTAAGGTCGCTGTAGAGCTGGATGAGAAAGCGGAGACTGGGATATCTGGCGAAAATGGTGAAAGACCCAAATCGCATAAGGCCCGCAAGTCGTTGGTCCAAAGGGTATCCAACGCTACGCTTGCCTTTTTTTATTTGCCAAAACGTCGCCTTTTCACTACTAGTCTGCTCGGCTATGGGATTAGAAATAATATTTTTGGTCACCCATCTGATGATCGACCAATGCGATAAGTGATCATCTTGCACTACCAACGCCATTAAGACGTCGAACCTTTGACTTTGTTTACTTAACTTTAAGTCTAGGATATTCTTAGTCCTTCTTAATCCTTACTACTTAACACTCCCAAGATCTTAAAACAACTTTCCAAATTGAACCGGTCGTCCTATTAAAAGTTTACATCAGTCAATTAATATCCACTTGGCTATTTTATAGAATTTTCTCCATGTTAACATTGATTGTAAAACAAAAACAAGATAATTTTACGAATATGTTAATCTAATTTCTACATCATTAAAATGGTCAGGTTTGCTAGAAGATTGGCTGTCGTAAAAGTGGTCACTGATAAGTGACACGATAGTTTACTATAAAATTAATAATAAAATTAGAAACGCAGTCGGATGTGAAATTATAGGACCACCTCAAGAGTTGAGCATATAAAACTAATAAAATAAAACAACTGCTGAAACGCTCGGCTGACGACATTCGTAGATTTGTAACTTTAAAGACGAGCCAAGCGAAACGCAAGGGCACTACCTACCTGTTCGTGTTTCGTCGTTTTTAACTCTCATACGTTGGTTTCCGTTGTACTAGAAATTTCCTATTTTCAGAATGTGATGACATTAGAAAACATACAAAGTCTCAATAGAACACTTTTAACTTTTTATTGATATCTAAAATATACCGATTTCATCATTAACACACTGATACACTGATGACCATCAAATTGTTTGGTTACTCCTGAAGTGCTAGAAAGTTGAAATTTGGTATCATTTATGTATAGAGTACAACTACAAAAAAACATAAACAAAACTGTCCCGTAGTAAGTTACAATATAGTCATGATCACTTTTCTTGATAGCTCACAAATTATGAGTAATGTTAAGTAGATAATGTTCAATGGTTACAAAAAAACAACAATGACCATACCCACGTAGATGGCTGTCTTGTTGATATGCAGGTAAACTGTTCCATAAAAAAAAATATGGAGACATATATATCTGGCCAAAAATAATTAATAAAAATGTATATTCATAATTTCAAGACCATCTTCCAGCCATTTATAAATATGACAAGTGAAATTGCGACCGCCATGTTGCTTTCGCGGCCAGTGACATTTAGGTCTGTATCTAGATTATCGTATTTACTCATCTGTGCTGTACTGACTCGGTCTTATCTGTTGATTTAATGTCTAATCGTAGATGCCTAATGGTCTGCCCGACTGGACGGGATCTCACTAGGTGTCGTCTAGCCTCTTGTATTTGTTTACATTTGAATAATATCGGAATCAGGTTAAAGCTGGTAAATAGAGAGCCATAGATGAAAGTCCCCGTATTTTGTAGATTTGTTTTCAACAACATGAGTCTAAGTCAATAGCTAAAGTTAATGAGTAAATTCCATATAAATTAAGAGCATTACTTTGAAATAAGAAGTAATAAAGGGCTTTAACTATATATTATTTGTATATTTATTCATAAGACAAAAACCTACTTTCGTACGAACTTGCATATGACAACATCGTACAAAATCAACAATTTCAGATCAGTACAAAGCGAAATCCTTATTATTTTCACACGTAATACTGTTTCTCACGCGTGACGTCACTCGTCCCAGTAACGCAAGATCTCTGTCATCGGAGATGCGCACGCGCACGCCCGCTTTGAAGTGGCCCGATTTACGATATTGCTAGTTAGGGCTGCCAGGTGTGGTTGAAAACTAATTAAATTTAATTGCTAGCAATACTACTTTTCTAGAATGTGTTCAACCTATAAAAATTTTCTTTAAAATAGACGCCGAATAAAAAAAATACCTACATGATTTTCGAAAAAATATTTAGGAGCTGGGGATAATATGGGGATGGCGCGTAATAATTGCGGCTGTAACATTTAATGAAGATTGCTTAATTAGTGCTATCAATAATATAGTCACTAATGAATTTCGGGTCATAGTCCACTGCGCATTATATGCGCATGCCTCGTTTGACAAACAGCATTAGATTGGTGTTAAAAAGAGGCTAAATTTACTTGATATTACTACATCCTAATAGAGGTAGCAATATTTTTTTAAAATAATATCTTTGCCAGGCATTGTTTTTTTTATTAAAATGTGTATTTGTTACAACCCTACAACTAAGTAAGCATAGTGACGCACTTTTCACTTCTTAAAAACTAAATTGAAACGTCACGTATTAATAGGTATCACAAATTGAGTTGTTAAAATACTCGGAGTAATATCAGTACTAGTATATTCTTGGTATACGATAATAATGGCACATCTTTGATGTTGATGGCGTCTTACAAACGAGTGCTGTGCGTGTTTAATAGTTTATACTTTTATTGTGTAACTTTCATGTGTGCGTAATAAATAATGGAGGGAGACTTTTGTCCAGCAGTGAACTGCGATAGGTTGAGAAAGGAGAGATAATAAACATTATGGATCCAGCATATTTGTGATTTAAAGTCCGATTCAGACTTTAAATTATTTTAAAAACCTTTTATCTATTTTATGTTTTTTTTTTAAAGTGGTAAGTATTTAATTCGTAGTTCGTGCATACTGAAAATGTATGATTTAATTACAAAATGTTTTATTGTAGAATTCCCATTTAATATAGTGTAAAATATCTTTAACTGCTTACGGTAATTGATACCTTTTTTAAATTCCATAAAGTCGGTTTATTTCCGTTATCAATGTTTTGGTCTCACGTGACAAAATATTTGTAAAATGTCGTTAAGTTATCGTAGTTGTAAAGTTTCTCAAACTGGTAGCTAAATGCATATTAACATAATTATTATGCATCTTGTATAAAGTTTATGTATTTATTAATTAATTTCACCTTATAGTTTACCAGGTAATAGGCACTAAATTAAACCTGCAAGGAAATTGCATATAAAGATGTTATATAAGGACAATAAAAGCTTAATATGTCATATGATGATATTAATATCGGCGATTAGTATATATAGACTCTGATTATGTAAATATTTTACAGTGAAGGTTTGAAATTGCCTCTATTTGGTAGTTAAATGTCACTTTCATGCACCTTTTCACTTGCGTTTTAGTGCTTATTGCAATATTAATAAATTTTACACATGATGTTATAGTGGCGAAACGTTAACGGATAGTAGAAAGCATTTTAAAGGTGACAACATAACGTGTATTTCTTAGGGAAATTAGATTTACAGTGTTAATCAATTTCGACTTTAAGTCGCTACGTTAGGGCCTTTCACAGTGTGATGTCAAATAAACATAGAAACGTAATAGGCCAGAAATGATATTGACAGTGTAAAGCGATGGGAAAACTTCCAAGTAGTAGTAGCTTACCGGGTTGTATGAGATAAAGTTTGAAAGGGATTGAAAACGGTATATATATATATATATATATGTTTTGCCTATTAATAGAAATATTGTCAATATATAATTTAAGTGTTAGAGAGTCATGCTTTGGCACGAATGGGCTGACTCGACCGAAGTGATGATAAGTGAAGGCATTACAGAAAATCAGCATGAAATAACGTTTTGCCTTCCATATCTACCATAAAACAGATAAAACAAATAGGATGGTATGGACACTTGGAGCGCATGACTGAAAGGAGAATAGCAAAGCAGGTGCATTGTGCGAATGTGGAAGGATACACGAGCAGAGGACGACCCAGAAGGACTTACCTTGACCAAATTGGTCAAGTCCTTAAGAAGGCTGGGGTCCCAAGTAAAAGGAATAAAAGAGCTTGTATGAAAAGATTGATGGATGTGAATGAAGCTACATCCTCTCCACCTACCCCATCCATCATCTCTGCCTACCCCTCTGAGACCAAGGCGTGAGCTTTATTTATTTTTATATATTTTTTTTATTTAACAGAACGAATGAGTGCAAAATTTTACTTTTAAGAAAATATTGATCCTATATCGCATAGGGGATAACAATGTCGGATAAGTACGACACGTAACTACTCTCAGTACAAATAAACCGGTGTTTTACAACCTTTATAGAAAGTGCGAGTGTCAAAGTTGTATATTTATCCATAAAATAGCTCCATCGGTCGATAAGGAAACTGTTGGACAAAATAACTCAACACATAATAGACTTTAACGACCCGTTAAATTTTCATGGCATATAGTTGCACGCGAAATTTTATGATTGGACAACCGATACCGTTGGTTATCGTTAAAGCGTTTGATTTACACAAATTGGCAAAGCGCTAATCCAATAGTTTGTATTGAGAAACAATTTACCTAAATTTGGAAAGTAATGTCAAAAAGAAACATTTTACTGTATTAAACTCTTTTGCCTTTTGGATAAACATATTTCCAATGTTAAATAGTCTCAAGATGCTGTACACGTTAGGATTTAACTGTACAATTAGGGCAACCCCAAGTCCATACATGTTTTTCCTAGAGATGTTTAGAAATGCAATCCATAAGACTTTCACGAGAACTGATACTTAGCTGCTACTCTACTGAAATCATTTTTCAAGCCACGGAGCCGCTCTTCATATATTTCACAGCCATGTCGTTCCATTGGTGACATTAACTGACCTTTGCATTTCCCAATAAAACTTTGTTGAACAGGAAAATTATTGTAGTATTTCAAAACTCATAACTCACTTGTTACATTGAGAATATACATTAGTAAAAGATACAAACAAGTAGTGATGCCTTAATTACAAACCCACGACAAGCACAGCTGACATGGAAGCAGTTTTGCAAATCCAAGTTAATCAGAATATAATGTAAATTTTAAATTTCTTTTTTAAAATAAGAAATTTAAAATTTTACTGTTTGTCATGTATAGTGATTTGTTTTATTGCTTAACATAAACGAATGTCAACCATCACCGATCAAAAGCGCATCGACTTTTTAAAATGTATTGAACACGCGATAAATCATATGTCAAGCGAATTAAGTGAAACCATTTTGTACGTCTTTCTCAGTGAACAATAGGGTGGCCACGTTGCAATCATTCTGTCAGACGATGTGCAAGTCGGTAGGAGCGTCCGAATATGACCTTTGCTGCACATATTTACTCAGTATGAATCTTTAATTTGTGAACAGGGCTGTCAGGGGAGGCTTTTAATTTCATTGAATGATCCCAAGTTGAAGTGGCAGTGGGCTGGTCACGTATATCGCAGAACCGATGGCCGTTGGAGCAGACAAGTTCTGGAGTGGAGACCGTGTCTTGGCAAGCGTAGCGTAGCCCTCCGGCGCGATGGACCGACGACTTGCGAAAGGTCGCTAGTGGAGGCTGGATGAGGAAAGCGGAGGTCCGGAATATCAGGCGCAAAATGGGAAGGCTAACCTAAGCTATTTCCAGAAGTCGACTGCGATAGGTTGAAGGTAGATCCCTCATTCATCATCTGCTTATTACCTACTGCATGGCACAGGTCTTCCCATAATAATAAAAGCATAACTAAGCATAACCCTCCTTGTAACACCGCAAGTCGAAGTTCGAGTCCTACTCTGGAAAACCTACTCTCTGGGTTATCATCTGGTGACGTAAAGGATGGCCAAACTCAATAACTCCGTAGTAAAAATCGATTGAAATTTATATCACAAGGCAATTGCGCTATTAATAAAGTAAAAAATAAAAAGAATAACGTATTGAAATAAAAGGTCTGAATCAAAGCAGCTGCTGTCGTACATCATTTATTGGAAATACTAGTAGGACTCAATGAGTAATGTTATTACTAGGTGGTAGACTCGATAACGAGTCGTCTAGGTAGGTATTATCCCAGTGCCAGATATCGTCCCGTGAAACAAGTGCTATGCACTTCTGTGTTTCGGGATGAGGGCACTGTAGCTAGTGAAATTACTGCTTATAAGAGACCTAACATGTCGTCTCGGGTGTTGGGCGCAGTGCGGAATTGGTGGAGGATAGTACTTTACTAATAATTAATATTTTATGTAAGGTAATATTTTATTTTAATTTTTAGTCTCTTATTTTTGTTTTAATGAATGTTATTATCTTTGTTAGCCGAAAACAATGTTTTCTTGGATTTCGTTAAATCTATCGCCACAGGACAGGCATAGCCTAGTGTGCGGGGGTCAGTTAACGTGAAAACTGTGTAAAAAATGTGTGTTCAATTGGCAATAATTATTTTTTAATAACTATCTACTAGTTGTTAAACTCCTTCAATGCACCTCTGTCATGGTAAGGCGTATCACTTACCATCAGGTGGTAGCGTGATGAGCGTCCTGACTAGTGTTGCCAGGTGTCCCGATTTACGCGGGTCGTCCCGATTTTCAGGGATCTGATGATCTAAATGTCCCGATCAATTAAAGAAGACAATCAGGTGTCTCATTAAAAAAAAACATATATACGCTACATTATTTGAACTCACTGTCAAATGTAAAATGGCACGTCATCAGGGTCATATGACATTTTTTATTATTACTTGTCCCCTCAAATCTCGATTTTTTGGCCTCAACACTTGTCATGTACTCTATAACAAAAAAAACGGATAGAAAGGTGCTCTGAAATAATGGACTTGTTGTGGCTCATTGAATTATTATAATTAACTTGAATCGAACCGATTTTTCCAAGTCGGCCGACGAGTAATGACAAGGAAAGAAACAATGGTGAGCATTACACGGAAACCAGGTTGTCTTTCAATTTGTAAATATCACGGAACATGTGTGATTATCAGAAAAAATGACCGGAATTATCCGAATTAACTTCTTGATGTGGATAATCGATGTTAACTGCAAATTAAAATGACCGGCGTTTGGAACGGTCATTTATAAGCACGCCATTTAACCGTGTCAGTAATTCTATACTGAAGAAAGGTTACATAACTACATTCGATTAAACATATCGATGGTAATATTTGTGAAATTTCAATATTACCTATTTGAAAACAAGATATTTTTTGTTTATTTTTGACTTTCGACTGCTGGACATTGGTCTTCTGATTTCTGCGCTTGACACCCTCTACATTAAGTACTTATCCAATCAAGCATTTTCTATCGCTACGTGAAAATAACCATGTCCAGGCATTAATAATTTAATATAAAAGATCTGTTGTTTTGTGTACGTTAATAAGGACTTATTAAGACTATTTAACCTATAGGTTGACATTTAATCACAATTGTGTTGTAATTTAACTAAAATTTGCGCAAAATTTAGTAAAATTGTAGCTTATCTGTAATTTTTATACTGTATAAAATTATGAATCTTAGCTGGTGAAGACACATAGCTTCGACATAAATCTCATCGATCAATCATGTCAATCGTTTTTTTTTCGGTTTTAAAAAGAAAACATTTTTTTGGTAATAAGCCTTGTACTCATGCTGTGAACCCTTGCTCTGATAACCCTATATTCGAATGACGGATCGGAACCAAAAGGTCACCACGATTATTTTAATCGAGACATTTATCTCGATCTTTATTGTTTTCGCTTTGCGTGGCCAAGACGACTTAATCGGTCAGCCATTTTGGATTTGTCATATTTTATCTGTGATCTACAACTGGATGCAGATGCGTATGTGAAGGATAACAGTGATTTGGTATGTATGAAAGAAATCTCCTTTGTCAGTATCAATTTATACGATTGCGGTTAAATCTGTGACTTAACCTTTTAAAGATATTATCTGTGATAGTAACCTTTGGCGGGAATTCGTAAAGGGAATATTCGTATGCGCATATTAAGTTTATCGGTACATCAAGCGTATACCTTGATATTTGTTTTCTTTAATGTAATATTACGCCAGTATTTTTTTATTAATGGAATGTATTAAAACTTAATGTTACCATTTTTGAAATCTGGAAATGTTATCTGGAAGTTCATGTGAAGTGTATTGAAGAATATCGTTAACAACGAACGTCCATAATTGCATGTCAACCATCCTGACTGTATTGTCGGATTATGTTGTACTTAGAAGCAATGGTTTTAATTAATGTAGTTAGTATCATAGGTTGTAAAAACGTGTTTTCATTGTACTTAATAATTATCAAGACATACTTTCCTAGGACTTTTAAATTTTGACATATCGCTCAAAAGAAAGTCAAGCATTAAC
The DNA here is from genome assembly GCA_019425675.1 of Leucinodes orbonalis. Taxonomy (NCBI): domain Eukaryota; kingdom Metazoa; phylum Arthropoda; class Insecta; order Lepidoptera; family Crambidae; genus Leucinodes; species Leucinodes orbonalis. Next base: position 157,264 of record PQWD01004102.1, read on the forward strand.
GAAGAGTTACAAGCGATCGATTGTCATACAATCGATTTTTTCAATTGAATCATAACTCGTTCTGTGTCACGTGAGACAATCGGTCCCGGTCCGTTGCTCGCTTACTCTGCCATATATCTATTCTAGTGTGGTTGAGACCCTTCTAATTGAATCGCTTTGTAAATGTAATCGGCCATCGAATGCGAAACGACGCGTGACGTGTTTGTGTGTTTAGGATACGTTTGTATTATGTTACCTGGAAAAACACAATTAAACATGTCCAGAGAGGTTCCAATGCTCACTTTGATACAGTGTTGTCTATGTAGATATTTTTGCTACAACGGAGGGACTCGAGATAAATGTTTTGGTCACCCATCCAATGATCGCCCATTGCTTTAGCTGTTGACTTGCGCGAACTTCGACGGCACGCGCTACTACGCTACGCAGTTGTTTACTACAATAATATTGTTTTTTTTATATCATATTGGGCAAACGACAGGGATGACAGATCACCTGATAGAATGTGAATACTGCCTCACATGAACATTTGCAACGCTAGAGGAGTTACAAAATGCTTTGCCGGCCTTTTCAGCAAAAGTACGCTCTTTTCTTGAAGGGCTGCAGGTCGTATCGTCCGAAAATACCACATTACACTCTTTACCTCCTTGTGTTTCCCAATCATTATAAGCTGGCCGTCTTCTAGGCAAGGGTGATAGGCTGTTTTTAGACAGGCATAACCCATCTTTGGCCGCATCATCACTTACTATCAGGTGAGATGAAGTCAATTGTCTGCCTATAGAAGATTTCAAAAAATAGTTGGCTTATTGACTATTCTTGAGATTTAAATGCTCCGTTGATCGTTTATTTGGATATGAGTCAAAAGAAACAAACCATTTAGTCAATTAAGAACCCTGAAAGCCATTTTTGTAATAGTTAAACAATGTTCATTAATCAGACGGCCATCGTCCACTACTGAATATAGGCTTTCCCAATGAGCTTCAACCGTCCCGGTACTGAGCAGCCTGCATCCAACTTCTAGCAGAGTTTTAGAGTTCACCTAGCTCTTAAACATATAGTTTATTTCACAGCAGACATAGGATGCGCGTGCACTTTCACTCTCGACCGGTCCGTTGGCTGTGGTACGCATCCGGCCACTTTGATTAGGCGATGCTGACGAGCCATGATTAATCGTATCGATTCCTAAATGTCAACTTTGCGATGAGTGTAAAAAATATTGATTCATAATAAACTGGAGCATATAAGGATTTTGAGGCTTTCAAACAATGGACTAGGGCTTTTGTTACCAATTTTTTCCAACGTATTTTTAAGGGGGTGCTGCTGTAACTGCTACATTGCGTGGTTGTCCATAAAAAATGTATAAATGTGTGGTAAATAAAAGGGGGCCTTGCTTGGGTACGAAGAGCTCGACTGAAGTGATAACACGACCTAACAGAAAACCGCCTTCTTTGCTCTTCCCTATATTTCTTTTCTCTTTATTTAACTTGCTTTTATTTTTTGATTGGCAAGACACTCGTAGCCGCTTCAATATGTGTCCACGGGAGATATCACTTACTTAATAGTTCACTCGTTAGCCTACCCATATAATAATAAAGAAACACACCATACTAAAAAAATGGTAATATTTTGAAATAATATAAATATTCAAAACAAGCATAACAACATACTACCATCAACTTCCTTATACTACGCAACAGCATTAACAATTGAATTAATTCAATCGTCATTCGTCAATCGATATTCGTATCGATACACCAACGCCCTTGCCCCCGCATTATGCAGTATGCAACGCCCAGTCGAGGATTTTGTGTTACGCTTTACTTAATGCAAATATTAAGTTATTGCTTAACAATTTGAATCATCGCCACACGTGAAGTGCAAACAGCAAACACGATTTAGCACTAAAGAATAAAAAATATATATTTATTCTTAAGCCTTTTCTCGTAACTCAGATTGGATTAATATAGTACAATTATGGTAAATATAAGTACGGGAGAAATAGAGGTGACACAATGTTTTTATCGAAGATTAATTTTTAAATTGGCCATGCTATTATTACAGTATATATGTGGCTAAGGTTGTTTATGAATATAATAGAATATTTTTATTTGTGAAACATAGGTTATTATGACACATTGTATGATAAGTCCCACTACATTTCCACCTTTTTCAAGGTATACAAATATAATCACATTATTTACTCATATATTTACAATTAATAATGAAATGAATAAATGCAATAAACTGTAAAATAATAATAGTAATAAAACATTAATTTAATTTGTATTTGTAATAAGTTAATAGTACTTTTAACATAATAATTATGACGAGTTGATGTTAATCGTCATTATAAGCAAGCTGAAAAACTCATCGAACACATCTTGTTACTGAAGACAATAAGGCTAGATTAATACGCCTCCGGGTTGGACTCAATTTTGCGACAAACGTGGGAGGTCCAGTAATCGATTAGATAATCGCGCACAGTTGCAATTAAACATTCACATTGACTAACATTTTGTGTTACATCACTATTTCTTCTAATTGCTGGACATCATGTGACACGATGTCTAAGTCTGAGTCATCCTTACACTTACCCAGTAAAATTTTAAATGACCAAGACTAACTCATTGAAGCTACGAAGGGCAAAAACAAAGTTATTCCGCGGACATACATTGTGTCTAATTCAGGTGAGCCGTTTGTCCCTCAAAGCCCTCATAGTATATATATTTTTTATGTAATAAGTTAACAGAACGGTCAGAACGCTCACCTGATGGTAAGTGATACGCCTAACTATGGTAGAGCAGCATTAACAATTGATAGACAGTTATTATCCTCCATCAATGCCGCACTGCGCCCGTCACCCGAGACGACAGATGTTAGGTCTCTTATACCCAGTAATTTTACTAACTGCAGTGCCCTCATCCCGAAACACAAAAGTGCATAACACTCCTGTTTCACGGGACGATATCTGGCACTGCGGTGATACCTACCACCACCATCGAGTCTACTACCTAGTAAAAATATTTATCTATGCTTAGTATAAATAATTAAATAGGATACGATTAATAAGGTCCACAGTCCTACGCTAGAATTTCTTAGTTACAATATTGCACCTGTACGGTAGTATTAAGAAGTAAAGGTCATTAATTAGAAATGGTGTCAAATAATTAAAGCGAACAATGATATATTAGGTGTTTTGTTTACAGTGCGCGCGCGCACGAATTGTGGCGCAAGCGGGAGTGGGCGCTGCAGAAAGGTGGTGGAGCCCTTCGGACTATGTTCTCATCTTAAATTATAGTAATATTTAAAATTTTGATAGCGAAACTTAAACAGTATAATTATAATGATACGTCACCATTTTTGTACCATAAAGCGAAGGAATGTTAAAGAAATGCTGTTTTAAGTGATATCGATAAGCCCCTTAGCCTTGCCTTAATGACGATTTTATGACAATTCTAAATTAAAGAGAGATCAAATTCAAACGTTGTTCGAGTATGTATCAACCTTTTATATTTTACTACTAACGGAGTAGAACTTTCGCAATGGTCTAATCGGAGCATGAGTCGTGTTTTAATTAAAATCCTTAAATGAAAACAATAAAATTAGCAAAAAGTAGCGCGCGCGCAATCGCCTTTCGAATCTTATGATTTATAGTGAAATTCCTGTCAGCCCGCACAATACGCCTGCCTTTAAATGTATTTACACGGGGCGATTTGTATGAACAGTTTTATTTTCATCTCTTATTTTTGTAAGATCACTATTTCTGACAACTAAAGCATAAGCTGCCAAAGTTTACTGTGACTGTTTTTACACTACGCTCCACCGCAACCATTGTCAGGTCATCTGCATATCTTAGAAATGGCCGTCCTACGCTGCGCTTTCCTAATTTCCATTCGAGAACTTTTCTGCCCCAACGGCCATAGGTTCCTCGCCCAACTCGTATATGACCAAACCGTACCAATTGAGTCTTAAAATAGGGCCCTCTTTACTTCTATTTTTCATAAAAGATTAATGCTTTAGTTTACGTGATGATATAAGCCATAATTAGGTAATAATATTTGAATAAGCAATACGTACTTTTTAAATATTATCAAAAATAAACTCGCTGGTAACTCAACAGTTGTCGATCAAACACTGTGTCCATGACAAACTCAGAATCGCAACAATTGTATGCACTTTTGACACTGTGTGTGTTTATTGGAAATCAACCGCTTTGAAAGTGGAAACATTAATTTTGTTTACACCACCGAGATTTTAATTGCGAACCCATTGATAACGTTAATACGAATTGGATGACGCAATACAATTTATTGTTATTGAAAGAACAGAAAGTACCGTATTGCGAAATGGTTTTTGAATCAATATTAATATTTTATTTGTATTCATGAATTTAACTGTATTAAGTTATAATGTTTTTGTTTCGGTAATTATTCGTAATTTTTCACTTAATTGTTCTTTGCTAGTTATCGTTTGCAGTATATTGTATTATAATAATAATAAATTCTTAATTCAGGCAGGTTACGATCCAGAACTGTAAATATCAATTTTTCATATAAAATATCTAGTAACTAACAGTAGTTTTAAATTATACAAATATCTCCACAAGTATTCCGTTATAGGGATTAAAAAGTGAAGGACATAAATCCTACGTTCGCTTTCATTATAAGTTAGTAATGCTTAACCACTGGTAGTTCTTGAAATACTCATCGCTAGATACTTATAGCATCTCGAAATAGTATAAACGCTAAACGGGTGCAAATATTAATATCATGACAACATTATAGTCTCAGGTAGATCATTTACAATCAGACTTATTGACGTACTTGTATAGAAGCACTCAGGCTCTCAGAAAGATTAAAATAAAATAGGTCTGTTTGATTTCTCTAAACAAAAAATGTTCTCAGACCTCCAAATGCCACAACAAATACTGTGTTTAACATATCAATCGTAATTTCGCAACGAAGGGTTTATCTTTTACTATAATTAACGAGACGTTCAAGATGTCATTATGATTGTTTCGTAGTATAATAGCATTGCGTGTAAAGGGCGTTTTGAAATCCCGCCGAGTGTCCAGTTTAAATTGATATACGAGTATCGTTGTATGTATTTATAATATTGACGACCCATTTGGTGTAATGGTTGAGACGTCGGCTTTTACACCAAGTCGGTTCCGGATTCGATCCCCGGGCAGTACAAACGTTTGTGTGCATGAACACGTCTGTTTACATATTACAGGCTAATGCTTAGTTTGGGGCTAGATGGCGTTGTGTGATTATCAGTAGATATTTATTTATCGACAGTGTTTCAAGCTTGAGTAAAATAATCAAAAGTCTCCATTACACTGGTTTGTTAGACACGCCAAAGAAAAAGTTCGCGTCAAAGTAGATGGATCACAAGCTATCATTACAATTTAAAATGCAAGACCCCGTTTCCTACTTCGGTAATTAGTGGCTTGGGGCACGAAGTTGTACAATCGTATTATTATTGTGTGCAACACGTGTTGTTGTAATTTTTGTTTTGGTGTTGGTTTTAGGTGTATGTAAAATATTTTGTTCATGTGCTTTGTTTTATATAGGAAGGGAATTTTCTTTTATGGAAAATGAATTTAAATTGTTTATGTTAACATATTGGTAAGTTCCCACTCCGGGACGCCTTATGTAAATTTTAAAGAATGAGAGCAATGTACTCTCGCCAATTGCCCGGTGAAGCTGTAAAGTTAATATGCGGCCAACAGCAGTAGTCAGTACAAAAAAAAATTGAGTTCAGACTGCAAGTTTTTCGAGCTGGAAGACGACTTACAATATGCTGTACCTATCGTAACCAGGTTATTATCATTATACAAGCTGTTAAAATACGAAATATTCTCCAGGCTTTGTAATCCGTGTCTCTAAATACCCGAACACGCTGTTTTAGATCGTCATTTTCAATTCGATCAAAATGAAACCTCCCTCAAACTACTTATCTCGAAACTTAGGTAGCCCAAGCAAAACCAGTAGCCGTGTGATAAATGTTCGTATGAGTAGAGCTTAATCGTGTTCATAGATAGCCAAGAAATCTAGACGTCTGATATGGAGTATCGACGGTAGCAAGGTGGTCTCCATAAGCCAAGACATTACGTGTTCCAGCCCTATCTCTTAAATCCATATGCTGCAGTGCTGCACCCATTGTAAATCACTTGAAATACAATGGACCCTGACTATCATCAATAATCGACAGGTTTCTAAGGCATGTCGTTTATTATTATTACGATATTCATAGTCGTTACGAAAAAAGACTAGGGTATATGGATAAATGTATTTTAAAAATTGCAAAAGGCGGTCTTGCCTTTGAATATACCATTAATCCCTTATTCAAAATTTTCTGATGAAGTTAAATACAAATAAATATTTGCAATTATTGTATTTACTGTTTTAAAGCCCCAAATGACACATTTTTGTACTATAAAGAAAATTTGTATCATTAAAAACTTGTGAGTTTGAGCTCTGAAACGTTTTTTATATTAATTTTATAAGACTTTTAGGATAAACCTAAATTTATTAAGTACCTACATCATACCTGAAGCTTAAGCCAGCTTCCATCTAAATAGATAATTATACATTTTTTGTTTTTTCAAAAAAAAATCGCTAATAAATCAGTAGATTTATTAGCGAATTTTTTTTGTGTTACTGCTTTTGCATCACTTGATGACGTCATCGCTTTGAAATAAATGGAAAAATACTGTAGCTTGCTCGGACTATATTCTTGTTGAGTTCCTAATAAAACACGATACAAATCTAGCAACTTCATAATCGTCCCTACATTCAAACAGATAAATAGTAACTTTCGTCGAATCCGAGCCGAACGACACCAGTGTAAATAGTTACGCCATGTTAACCAAGACAAGTACACGACAGATACACAGCACGGGGAATTTTATTCCGTTACAATATTGTACCGAATAGGAGCTGAGCATCGGTACTGTGTAGGATTGTGTGGAACATAACCCTGAGATGGGGGGAGAAAGTGCCAACGGGATTGGTAGACTGCTATCCTTTGCCTACACACGATTTGTTCTCGACAGAAAGTCGTACAATTGGTTACGCTCAAAGAAGGAGATAGGGACCTGAAAAAAGGTAAGCACTTAAACTAAAACTTGTTTGATTCAAATAAATCATTACAAGATATCTATCTACCTTTGGATCGAAAAAAGTTTTTAAAATCTAAATGAATTTACGATACCGTTCGAAGGGTTGGTATCTTCCAAGAAGAATTCGGCAAGAAACTCGGGTAGTCATTTAGTCTCGTGTAGTTTCAAACATAGCCAAAATTAATTATTTCGAATTTTTTATTAACTAAAAAATATAATTTACAGATCGTATGAATTGTAATGTAGCTATCACACGTCTTGTCGCAAGATTGTCTGCATGCTTGGTGACATCACTGTTTGTGACTCACTTAATCATAAACGTCACAGTCCATTTCCCTAAAATAGCTTGTTCAGTAATTAAACGCGGCGCGAGTTTTCGACGGTTTCCCTTAATTGGCTGCTTAATCGGCACGATTGCGATCTCACGATGTGTGGCCGGTGTAGGGTTAACACATTTTTACATATACTTTCATTATCATCAGCTTGTAACGTCAAACTGCAGGCACAGGGCAGAAACACAGCTTGGCTATGGAGAGTTCGGCTGTAACAAAAAAAGGCTGTATTGTTGAGGTTTTTTTGGTGCTACTTTCTCAGCAGGCCAAAACACTGTAGCACTTTTTTCCAAGTATCAAAATTCATTTTTGTGCTCTTTGGTATTTTAAATGTTTTTTATTATATTTTTTTTTCTTTGTGACGTTCATAAGTGTTTTTGAAAGCCTTATCTTTTTTAAATGGATTTTGACTTTGACTTTAACCCACCTCGTAGAACCATTCAACAGACATGTTCATGCACACAAATGTTTACTGCTTGGGTATCGAACCCGGAACCTTGGTGTTACAGCCGACCTCTCAACCGCAATGGGTCGTATATATTATATCTATATATATATATATATATATATAATTAGTATTATTTAATATAGTCCTAGTGTGTCCTAGTGGTTTTGTGTGGCCAGCCCTAGACCGGTGCTGGGCCTATGCCCAAATCAGCTGGGGTGATCTCCATGACACTGCAGCGGTAATTATGCATGTGGACCACACAGCCGCCGGCCCTTGACGCACAAGTAATTAAGCGATTGGTGAAACCGTTTCGGCATTTTACAGCGCTTTATTTACTGTATGTAAAATTCTTTTTTATTTGACGTCATATCTTGTTCTGTAACAAAGGAAATTCTATATATAGGTGGTAGACTCGATATAGGTACCACGCCGCAGTGACAGATATCATCCCGTGAACAGGAGTGTTATGCACTTTTGTGTTTCGGGATGAGGGCACTGTAGCTAGTGAAATTACCGGGTATAAGAGACCTAACATCTGTTGTCTCTGGTGACGGGCGCAGTGCGGCATTGATGGAGGATAATAACTGTCTATCTCTCCTGTTGGTCTCCTTTGCCACTCTGTCATGGTCTGGCGTATCACTTACAATCAGGTGAGCGTCCAGACCGTCTTGTACACTTATAACATAAAAAAAAATGTTCATAAGTTACAAGGATAAGCAAAGAAAATTATAAGAGTCTTACGAGTATGTTAACGTAGATAAACTTTCGTATGTTTCATTGGTTTTGCCAAGTGTTAGGGGTGTTATAAGTTTGACGTGTCTGTCTATATACTAAAATCTAACTTAACCTAACCTACCTATAAAAAGTCTGAAATAAAAATTAAATTAAAAATTTTAAAAACCCCAGACACAAGAACTTAAGTAATTCCCTTCAAAAAGTAAAACATAATAAAAGAAACTTAATGTTAAAGTACCTAAGATCTATTAATAATTCTAAAAAAAACCTCGCGTTGGGGACCGCTCTTAAACTAACAATTCAAATACAAATAGTCTAATTAAGTAACAGAGATGAAAATAAAAACAAAATTAAGAGAATAATTCAAAAACTTTCATGAAATTCCTTCAAAAAGTCTTGGTTAAAAGCCTAAAGAGGTAACCATCTTATGAAAAATTAAATGACGTAGATAAGAAAGAAATAATAAATTAGGAGCGGTCCCCAACGCGACGTTTTTTTTTAAATAGATTTTAGGTACTTTGTCGTCCAATCCGCACTGGGCCCGCGTGGACTACTAAGGCCTAATCACCCTATACGGGTAGGCTCGTGCCCCTTGGTGGGGACGTTTAATGAGCTGATGATGATAGGTACTTTAACATTAAGTTTCTTTTATTATTTTTTACTTTTTAAAGGGAAATTACTTAAGTTCTTGTGTCAGGGTTTTTTAAATTTTAATTTAATTTTTATTTAGTGTTTTTTTAATCCTTAAAGCACTTAGTACTAGACTAGTACCTAGTTCGACTTACTATCCACAATAGTTGGTCTAATATAGTTTTTTTTGGTTTTGTACACGACCAAGGCCAAATACTCCCTTTTAGGTAGGCTCGTGCCCCACGTTGGGGACGAATAATGAGCTGAGATGATTATAATGGCACAATTTTATGGGAAAGCCTATAAAACTCGCAGTACCCATCTTTGACTGACATATTGTGTTACGATATAAAATTCATATTAGTAATACCCACGTGAAAATCCAGAAAAGACGCAGTCTGGCATAAGACACGCCATTTTTTATAAGCAACGGGAAGATCACACATTGATTTTAACACGGTTTCGCGTGCCTCCGCAATTGGTTATTTCCCACGCGTTCCCCACCATGCGTGCAACCAGCATCCCGTGCGATAACGTAAGTCCCCACAATTAATTGAGAACAATAAGAGTTGTCGCCGAGATGGTGGCGATGATTCCGACCCACCGCGGTTGGCATATCACGCGACCAGCCACTTGTCGCCATTCGGATATCGGTTAAAACTGTGTCCACTAGGAGAGTAGCTGAAAATATAAAATTTGAAAAGAAGGGACTGCAGCTAGTAAAGCTACCGGGTATAATAGACCTAACAACTGTTGTCTTGGGTGACGGGCGCAGTGTCGCATTGATGGAGAATTATAACTGTCTTTCAGTTGTTGGACTCCTTCAATGGCGGCCTAACCGTCCTGTACACTATATGACATAAAAACCCATTTGGTGTTGCGGTTGAGACGTCGACTGCAACACCAAGGATTCCGGGTTCGATCCCCGGGCATTACAAACATTTGTGTGCATGAACATGTCTGTTTGTAATGATCTGGGTATTTTCTATGTATAATATGTATGTATTTACAAAAAAATATATAAGTATATTTATCCGTTTTAGTACCCATAATACAGGCTTCACGCTTAACTTGGGGCTAGATGGCGCTATGTGATTATCAGTTAAAAAAAACACACCATACCTCTGCTAAGTTAGTTCAGACGAGCTGCAGAAATAACAAATTCAGGTCCGTTTTTGGGGACTTATACAAGTTAACCTGCTTGCTTTTTTAAATTATATTAAAAATACTCGATACACTTTTCTCTGATTTAGTTAAGTGAAATTTATTATTGTCATCATATCAGTCATCTGAATATCTAGTTTACTGTTGGACAGTTGGACTATGCCTTTCCTATTTACTGGGTCGATAAATTTATTGAAGGTTGAGAATGTAAACCTATATTTTTATATTCAATGTTACAGTGGATATCTGACCTAACTTGTCCAGCGGATCCGCCAATTAAAAACATAAAACGCATTCATACGGTAAAGCCGCGATGAAGACACGGTATCGTAACCATCGTAACAGATAAAAATCTCTTTTCACCGCTTAAATTAATTTATGGTATCAAGATGAAACGCACTTAGCATTGAACGAGTGGCGTGCTGTACCAGAATTATCTGGTTTTTGCAACAAGTCCTCGTGTGTTAAAATTGTCCGTCTTGCATCGGTAATGGGCAAGTTTTGCCTTCATGGTAGATGGAAAGCTAAGATGTAGCGGTACCATGTTTATCCAAAATGTTTCCGGAATTCCGATGCCGTTTTTGTAACATCCGTTGGATTGCTATTTGAGGGTAAACGCGAAAATTGTTGTGTTTTTCATCTTAAAAGATACATTTTACCTTTTTTTCCTTTATAGGCAGACATTTGACCGCCATCTCACCTGATAAGTGATGTTGCGGCCGAGGATGGATCATGCCTGCCTAGAAACAGCTTATTCACTCTTGCCTTGAAGACGCCTATTGCTACATATTTAATGTTCTTGGATGATATGTTATATTTTTATTTACTTACTATCAGTGATCTTTAAACATGCCGCACATTTCGTCGAATCGAGAAATAATTGAGATTAAATACTTTGTCCATTCAAAAAAGCAAATTTCTTGCGAAGTTAAGTTATTATTGTTTTAAACGACTCAAAATGGTCCGTTTAAATAATTAAACTCAACCAACTTCTCTTAACGTTCGCATCTTTTGTATTATTGCAAAATTGAATTTCACTGAACTCCCTAGTAAGAGCTTAATTTTTATTGGCAATTGTCTTCAATCGTGTCAACGAAACATAAACCTTAAATCACCGTGTTAAAATGTATTGTATTTTTGGTAGTTTTTAGTCGTTCCAAATTTGGAAAATTTTTGAGCCCGTGACATTTGATTTGGAATTACTTTTGATATGCAATTTTTCTCAGAAACAATAGTCCCGTTTAATTTTGCCCAGCTCCATCATGAAAAGTAGTCTGACCATTTATAACATTATGCTTTTTAACAGTACCATCTTTCCTCAACCTTTATTTAACTTCTTGACATAGGCATATAGATGTAGATATGTGTATTTAAGATATTGTTTTTACGCTGTGCTATATTTATAGCGTGTCCTTTTGCGATGTGAGTAGTATCTGAGAAAGCATTTGAAATTGTAATTTCTGTGTTAACATACAACTGTGGTTTAGTTGTTTTAGTGGTTTTTGTTCACGGGACAATAGAATCGGCACCAACGTCACTTGTTGAACTATTTTCCATACGGGCGTTGTAAATTGTTTACAACTGTCTACCTTGTGGGCGCTTATGTGTGGCTCTTTCTGCATTTTAATGTTCAACCAGAGGATGGCTTTTTAAAAATGAACTTTATATGAATTTAGTGTACGACTTGTTTTCCTTTGTAAATTTTTCGCAATTCTAAAAGTTACATGTGATTTTCTGTTTATACAAAAATCTGCTTCAAATGCTTATACATAAGAGTCATTTTTAACCAACTCTCCTTTTTATGTATAATGTGACTAGATGCAGTATATCATCGGTCGCGTGTCTTCCTCGCTTTCTGCATCGTGATGCATAATCATCTAGATCGGCTTTTGATTCGCGAGAGGTCGCGCGATGATTTGCGATGTGACGTTGGAGGCTCGCGCGTTATAAATGAGAGTGGTTTACAGTGGGGATAGGCCATTGTACGGTGCTATTTATAATGCCCACTGAGAGTAAGAGTTATTGTTACTTACTTCGTTGTGAAGAAGTTATCCGTTGGTTTCAAGGTTTAAAGAAGAATTAAATCTTGCAGTTTGGTTAAGATTCTAAATAATAAAGATGGCCGATAAACTAGTATTTTTTTATAGGGCAAAATCTTGGAATAGCCAGTCATCATCATCATCAGCTTATTAAACGTCCCCACCGAGGGCACGAGCCTACCGTGTAGGGTGATTAGGCCTTAGTCGTCCACGCGGGCCCAGTGCGGATTGGACGACTTCACGCACGACCTTTGAATTTCTTCCCAGGCGTGCATGAAGGTTTCCTCACGATGTTTTCCTTCACCGTAAGAGCGTCGGATAACGTACATATATTTTCGAAAATTTGAAAATACATTGGTACGTGTCGGGATTTGAACCTCAGCCCTTCCGGTAGAAAGGCGACAGTTGCACCACTGAGCCACCGACGCTCATCGACGCTCATCTTGGAAGAATAGCCAGTACTAACTGGCTATTCTTCCAAGATTTTGCCCAAAAAATGTCTTACATTGGTTCAGTTGCAGACAATAATGTAAAAGTATAGATTCGTGATATGTTCACAAAACAACTGAAAACAATGTTCCGAACTGTATTCTCTTTGGCGGTTCGTTTTTGAGGCACGGGTGGCGTATCTACCTTTTTATATAAGAATATCATTGGTTGCAGAATAATACGTTGCTGACATTTCGGTTCCAACTGATTTAAGGAACCTGTCACTGAAGCGGATTGATTCTGATGCTTATATATAATAATGTTTATTTCTCACCAATTACATTTAAGTTGCATAAATAAATGAGAGTTGACTATTAACAAAAAGTGAGTAAATTTGGTGGGCTGATACCTGAACTAAGAGTATCCTGTATCTCAGGTTATCAACCCTCCACCCCATAGTTTAGTCTAAATTTAAAAACAAACAAACAAAATACTTAAATAACATTTTAAATATACATATAGTGAGGGTATACGTAACTTGTATCAATGCTTCGTTCGTAGTTCCTTTACTTTAACATTGAGACATCGTAATTACGAGTAAATGTGGAAAAAAGGTACCTTCAGATTTTATTCAGCGTTCAAAATTCATATGAATTATTCTCGAACAACGTTATCAGAAGTTATTATTTGCAAATAATAACTCACAGTTCAATTTAATGGTGAAAACAATATTGTTATAGCAAACATATTTCGAATCATTGGACCCGTATTCAAAACACCTACCCAAAGATATCCTTGAAATTTTTGCACGTCAAATAAAACCCAGATTGGTGCTATTTTTCTTAGATATTAACGTGTGATCGCACACTTATAAACATATTTACTAGGTGGTTAACTCGATACTGAGTCATCTGGGACGATATATGGTACTACCGCAGTACCAGATATCGTCCCGTGAATTAGGAGTGTTATGGACTTTTGTGTTCCGTGATGAGGGCACTAGCTAGTAAAATTACCGGATATAAAACCTAACATCCGGCGACTCGGGTGACGAGGCAGGGCCGTATTAGCGAAGAATAGTCAATTTATACACTCACTGTTTTCTTCAATACTGCACTGTCATGGTCAGTCGTGTCAGGTGAACAAACTGATCAACCCGATCACTTAATACATAAAAAATATTATGGATGGCTGTTTTCATACTTAGTGGATCTAATATTAAGGCCGTACATTCAAGTCGCGGCCAGTATCCACTAGTGTCTATAGAAGGCGATGTTCTTTTTGTTTGATACATCATCACTTAGCGTATTCAGAGAGATGCGAGCTCATGCGTGCTTCGGCGAATCAATTTGCAATATTTACATTATAATATGGTCACATAAGGACAGCCGAGTTCTAGGCATGTCCTTCTCATGGCCAATTAGTGCATTTGTTGCTGTAATACTCTTAGTATGCTGAATTGATTCGTTAATGATAAAACAAACAAACCGGACATTTATGTAAGTATTTAGTTTTATAAGCGTAATTGGTGGCCAGTGAATATGTTTAGGACAAAGCATTGATAATAATAATTTATTAGGTGATAGTCTTGGAATTGAGTAGTCTAGGTAGGTACTACAGTGTCAAATGTATAAAATAGTTTTTCACTTTGTTCTGTTTCGTAAATCGCTGGGTATTAAAGACTTAACATCTGTCGTCCCGGATGACGGGCAAGGCAGTGTTTAAGGAAACTGAAGGAAACATCCTACTGTTGTATTGTTTTTACAACACTGCATCGGTTATGGTCAGGCGTAAAATAAAAGATGCCATAAAGAAAATGATGAGGAGTGAGATTAGGGTTAGAATTTGAGTAAAACTGATTAAAATATTAATAAATAAGCTAAAATGTTTATTGTGCGTGAATATAATTATTATATCGTCCAAAGTTGCAGTTTATAAACAACTCCATACAGCTATTCTCTGCACGTGCGTATAGCCAATCATGCGTGTAATAATTTTCCTAATCTATGTTATTACAATACGGAACAAGATTAACTAAATGTCACATTTCACTTTTGTTCGATGTACGGCATATGATTAACAGAGCGGCGTTTTTAAATTGTGACAAAACTTAATTATTTTTTCAAAACTGTGTCAATCATCAGACATTTGTAGAGCTTGGCAGAGGAACCAAAAATATTTAATTTCTTAGGGTCGTTCGCCATTAAACACGTAAAGCAGTAACCGTATTTAACATCACAAATTTAAGTGTGGAACCAATATAAAGATGGAATTAACGTATTTGAACCGGCCTGCTTTTTCATGTTACGAAGTGAACAGGGTGTCTGACGCACCTAATGGTAAGTGATACGTCTGACCATGACAGAGTAGCATTGGAGGAGATGAACAATAATTGATAGACAGTAATTATTCTCCATCAATGCCGCACAGCGCCCAGCACCAGAGCAAGATGTTAGGACTCTTATACCCTGTAATTTTACCAGCTACAGTGCCTCATCTCGTACGCAAAGTGCATAGAACTCTTTACGGGACGATATCTGGCACTGCGGTGCCACCTACTAGACGACTCAGTATCGAGTCTACCTAGTAGACTTCTTTATTTTTACTTATTTGAGATACTTCAATTCCAGTGTTAGTATTTCTAGATTTGTACTGAAATGCAGCTGGTAAGTTTCGAAGGCACCAATTTGCGGTCATTACTGCAAATCGAAAATGCAATAACAATTGACGTAACCTTGCCGTAGCTAACCAGCATTGTTCGTTGTCTTATTATTGTTTATTGTTATAATTATGTTACAAGTTATTTGGGTAACAAACTCATTTATTTTATGTTTTGTTGCAGGTATGGTGTTCAAAGTTTTTCGACATGGAAAGGTATTTTTGTTTTGCTTATACTTATCAGTTATCACTAGAGATCGGATAATCGATGCATATTACCTAACTTATTTTTTGGCTAAGAAATATGGAGACGGCATTTCTTTTTCGGAATTACGGCTCCTCATTTAAAACCTTTATTTGAGTGTGCATTCAATTATATTTATAAGCAAAACGCCAACGGTATTCATCCGAAATTCGGGTTTTTTCCATACAAGTAATGTACATACAATATATTGTAATAGAAAACACTACAAACGTAATGAAATACATTTAATTCTATATTCTGAACATTAATGCATCGATTTCGAAATTCCGAAATCTTTACGATAAAGAAGGGCTTTCCATACTAATAAATATGCATCGATTATCCGATCTAGTATACACTTATCACTGATAAGTTGATAACACAAGTGAAAACAAACTGGTCTTAATAAAAATAACCTTTTGAATTCCCGGGCATTGCAAACATTTGTGTGTATGAACAGTATTTTGTTATATTCTGGGTGTTTTAATGTAGGTATAATATGTTTGTATTGACAAAAAATATATACAAAACTACAACTGATAAACATAATTAGTTTATCAGTTGTGTAGAACCTATCATCATCATCAGCTCATTAAACGTCCCCACCGAGGGGCACGAGCCTACCCGTGTAGGGTGATTAGGCCTTAGTCGTCCACGCGGGCCCAGTGCGGATTGGACGACTAGAACCTATATTACAGGCCAAATACTTAGTTTGGCTCTAGGTGGCGCTGTGTAAGTTCTTTTTGTTATGAGTGTACAGGACGGTCACCTATGCCGCACTGCGGCCTTGAAATTTTATTGTTACCACAGATAATATAATATATACGTACTATGTCCCAAAAATAATTAACAAACAAATGCCGAAAAAACAACCCATTCTTGAAACCGATCTCCATTTTTGCTCATTTTACGATAGCATTCAATGAAGCACTGGAAACAATAATGCTAATATAATAAATTCTCATGTATCAATGTGTCACGTTGTTCGTCGGAGAATGAAGTCGTAAACTGCAATTTGAACACAAACAACCAGAGCTTTAAGAAACATCCTCATGTTGATCTGTCCACATTCCGACTGGGATAAACTTATAAATTGCGTTGTTTAAAATGGCTCGAACCAAGGCCGGGACTGCCGTTCTCACGATGAGCATAAAATGTTTAAAACTGTCAACAGACGCACTACTTTTTGTGACAATAATAACACTTGAAATAACATGCCCGTATACTTAAATGGTTGCATGATTTACACACCATCTAAAATAGAATGCACTCTGATTAAAGAAACATTTTGCAATGTGTAGGAATTTTTTATTCGATCCCAGTGCAGTAAAACTCGTAATTGGTTTTACGGGGACATACTACAAACGTTTATGCATATATTAATTTGTGTAATATAAAATTTTATCACTAATAACCGTCAAAAAATTAGCAATAATTTATTGTAAATATTTAAGACAGTATTCGTAAAATATTTGAATGAACAGCTAATTTAGAAAAAAATACATTTTTAGAATACACTGGTGATAAAATTATATCACAAGTAAACATAGACATTACGATCCTTATCCAAGAGTAAAGTAGCATACTTGAAAACCCCACTTTCCATTTAAAGTATACTTGCTTCTTTGTCCTCAAAGAAAAAATGAATGTTTTTGTTCTGGTTTTTTCATAATACAAAATGTCAGCAAAATTTTGTATCAATAATATTTCGTGCATAGCGTAATCGATCTCATTTTGTAATGGTTTCTTAAAAGTTAGTTTACCGTTATCCGAAAAGCATATCTAATTCGATTTTTAAGGTCTTAGCGACGATAGACAATAATATATATTATAGCAACATTTAACTGAGATTAAGGCTAAGCGTTTTATTTTGTATCTGCTTAAGTCATGCATGTATTATTTTATAAACGAACACCATATTCGAGAAAATTATAATTGTTTCATTAACAAAAATTGATACAATTTGTATGTGGATATTGGCTGTACTGTCCTGTAATAGTTTTTTTTATGAAATGTTATTTGCTTCTGTATATCATTATAGGTCATGTCTTTCATTATGTGTCAGTGTAATTTAATAAAATGAATACGGAATCGCCTAAAAGAGTATTATCAGTCCCTTATTTTTATATCCTAAGTAATTTTACTTTGATTCATTTGGAGTGTCTATCCAAATACATACATACACATACATACATCAATGATGACACTGCAAATGTCACTGATTGTCTTTAGTTTTATCCTCACTAGATATGTCAGAATAATATTGTGCCCTTAAGACATTGTTGCGATCGCACGTGATCCGGTACGATCGTGGCTCACGGACCCTGATTTAACACCACAACTCTGTTGTAAAGATACCCGTAATTGAAAGTCTCAGAGAATCCCGAGGTAGGAAGTCGTAAACCAACAGTTAATTGAACTAAATCATGTTTATAACAGGAAGTAATGTCTGTAAAGGCATAGATTGACAATTTGTACCAGGGAACGATTTTAATGGTAGTCGCATATGAATAAGGAATAGTGCGGGCCCAAGTTACAACCTTGTGGAATACCATTTACAGACTTTATATTTATTATAGAAATGACGTTTTATTTACGATTTAAACATATTAACCGTAAAAATTTGTCATGTCGTGGAGTAACAAAAACAGAAGTACTACTAAGTTACCAAATCGTTAAAGGTTGGAAGATAATCTTTATCATTAGATAAATGGTGCTATTGCGCAAGTCGCAATCTGTCTGGTATTAGAGAGGGTTACGACTAGGTAAATTATAATATGCAAACACTTTACGGGAATTACTGTCTGTTTATTGAGAAGTTTAATCTGATAATGCGATTACATTAATTGGTCGTTTTGTAAGAGCGTTTCATTTACATTTGTAAGTCGCAAAATACGTACTGATAGTGAATTAATTCGTATATTTTTGTTGAAGAGTTTTATACGCCGAATTGGATCCAAAGCTTGTTAAAAATTCTTTCCAAAACAGCTGATACCTACTTGTTCTCATAGTTTCAATGATAATTATTATATTCATTGCAAAATAAATATTCATGTTCCTAATAATTTGGTTCTCACATTTAACTCCCATGAGCTTAATAACAGGTAATCGTCTTCCGCGTTGCCTAACGAGCGGTGCAGTGGCAATGCAAATATCAATTAGCAGGGAAATGCTCCAGCGCAGCTCTCACGTTTAGGGTTGCTACACAATTCAACATTACTGATAGTAACAGAATTGATTCGTTTGAATCTACTGCAGTGCTTCGTATTTTTGTCGATGTTTATTCTAGTCCCCTTCATCTTTTGTTATTCGCTGAGTAGAGGGCGTCCCATGTCTACTTAAACGCCTTTGTCACACCAAAACAAGACTACAACAACTAGTTCACTATCACTTATGAATATAATGACATTTTCATGATTTCCTTATTAACGGATAAATATTTTTTTGTAAATGGATCCTAATAGTGCTAATTTAATTACGCCTGTTTTATAGTAATCAAATTATACTATAGTGGTAAGAACAAAAAGAGCTGTAGCACCATAATTAAAAAGATATTTATTCGTATGTATGTATGTATGAATCATACATAAGTATTCCATATATAAAATCAATTAATCAGTTTGCAATAATAAGTAGTCTGGGCTGTAGCAGGTCAGCTATGAACTCTATATTGTCTGAAATAATGTGGTACAGCCCTAAGTACAGCCCGTGAGTCGGTCGATACTTGCGCACGCGCATACCCTGTATTAATTGGAGGCATTATCGGTACGTGATATGCTATTTCCGTTAGCACACAGATTTTCTGCTAAACCTGCTGTGTGATTAATTAGCACTTGCTATTTGGAGGTCTTGGTGAACTTTGATATTTAGAGAAATTTCCATTATTTGTACGGTTAACCAAGTGGTATGAATTAATATCTACGTCTCGATTTACTGTAATAGGTAAAATATGCGTTTTTCAATAATTGTACCGACATAATTCCAGTCACACAAATCCCAATATTTTTAACCCTCAAAAGACAAGTCAGTGAAGACTTATATACTTTTTATTGTAGTCACCGTATTTTATATACCAAAATAAAAAGTATGCATAGTCAACCCTAAAACAACCCCTTTTCAGTAACACTGCATACGTATGTGTACCATCAGGTCAGTCGCAACTCACTCCGGCGAAACGTGTTCGGTTTTGTTTATCGCGGATTCGATTCCCGAGTCGTGTTGTCGATGTCGGCCGATAAATCGCCATGGAACCGACACCATGGTCACTACAATGGTAAAGAGAAAGTCCTTAAAGGAAATATCGCACAGCTCGTATTGGTTACAGTAAAAAACGACGGAGCGAGGAGTTGTGAGAGCTTTCTTTTTGTGTCGCGAAATAGGAAACAATTGCTATTGTGTTGGATAAAAATTATCGTTAAGGGCAATTGTTCTCTATTTAGAAGGTAAAGTTTGATACATTGAAAGAAAACGATCATTTTGAATTCTCTATTACAAATTGAGGACCCGACAGCGTACTGGCTAGCGTACGGTTGACTAACAAAATAATAAAAAAATCGTTCAATTAATGGATGACTGAAATATCACCGATTCAAATAGCTTTCGATGGCGCAGCAAGCCGTGAACACCCTTTGTCATGGTAAGGCATGTATCATTTACCATAGGGTGAGCTTTCTGACCGTCGTGTACACTTATTATAAAAAAAGTGAACACCCAGTAATCCAGATTTGATTGAAAAGTATCAGATCCACGTGGTGGGACAGTAGTTCAGCGAGGCTAGCTAGTATCACGAGGAGCGTGAATTAAATTTAACATCTATTTATTTATATCTCTTATGAAAGAAAAAACTAAACACATACAATTAAAAAAATAACAATTTAATAATTGAAGTGAAATGCTTAGTAGGTTTTGGCCTGTTGAGAAAGAATCACCTAAGAAAACTAAACATTTAAGCCTTTTTTACAAACAATCATTCGGATAATACAGTACCTTATGTTTTTATTTTTTCAATACAATGTTTTCTAATAACACTTCATATGTGCATAGCTTGAATACATAGTCTCATACAACAGCATTTCGTATATAAAATAAAACAAATTTAATTTTTGTTATTGGTATCATTGCGAATAACCTACTCAGCAATAACGTCACTTATCTGCCTAAGTACTGCGCCCACGCCGCGCCAACTTGAACAATTAGCATCATACTATAAATAATTTACTACAGCACAACTTTCTAATTGATATTATCCTGCCCGAGGTACAATCGCTCGGCTACTAATGGCTCATCTTATTAATCAGAGCTAAAAGTCATTATGATATCAATAAAACTAACCTGCTTTTACTGGCTAAGTGGTAACGAATTCGTTATGTTGAGGCACAAAAATCTTATATAATAAACTTTATTAGATTCTGTATTTAACTAGCAGCGCGCTGCGGGTTCACTTACAAAGTTGATGTTCTGTTGGAAATTTGGGTATATTTCTTTTATTATTAAGGCTCGCCAACATTTAGGCAACACTATGACAACAAAAGTAAACACATGATAATACACAAAAAAAATTGCTAAACAAAACACAGCATGCAAAATGAATCCTCAACAATAAAAACTATGTAAACACAAAAAAAAACAAATGAATACCTTTTTATTACACATATATGATTGTATGTATGTAAGTTTCAAAAAATCTGTTTAGTCATATTTAAGTTAATAAGGGGCAAACATACATCCACCAATCCATCCTTTCTTACAAACTTCCGCGTTTTGTATAGTATGACTATAAATTTACTCAATACAATAATTAACATGTAATGTATGTTAATTAATGTTGATAACGTGACACTAGACAGCTTCTGTCGCGTGAGTTTGCCTGTATTAATGGATACTTAATTTGGATTGCGTTGTGCTTAGTTTTTTTTAACATATTATTTATGACGGTTTTATTTGTCACGATACAAATATACAAAAGTAAAACGATTAAATGTGTGACGCGTTACGATCAAGCCATAAAATTCTAAAATGCCCATGAGGGAGTAAACAGGAAAATTTGGAACGCATCCAGCCTTCGTGAGAGTCAATTCCATGTGCAATAATAAATATCGTCGTTTCCTTTATAAAATACACAAACAGAATAAGTGACCAATTGCGGCAAAGATACTAGAAATTAATTAAAGCAACCTTTGCATTAATATTAACTAAAGCCTGAGTGGATGTCAAGAAATCATATTCGATTTCTTCGTCGCACAAGTTGTTTTAGATAAGGCCTTTGAAATCGAGTCTTAGGCCCGTATTCTAAAACAAGACTCAAGCATTGATATCTACTTAAAAAGAGATAGAAAGGAATGGCGCTATTTATCCTATATAGCTATATATCGCTATCCCTCTCTAACTCAATTTAAGTAAAGATCAACATTGAGTCTCGTTTTAGAATATGGGCGTTCTAATATATTTCCAGCTTGCTCAATATAGACGTTTACCAGGAGATGTACCTAGTGAACTCACTAGTTTATGCTGGACCTGTCTGAATATTATTATAGGTGTTAGGTTCACAGGGCAAGGGAAGCGCAAATAATAATAATAATAAATATCCACTGACATCACACAGCGCCATCTAGCCCCAAGTTAACGTGAAGCCTGTATTATAGGTACTAAACAACGGAACGCAAATAACTCTTAACTTTACCTGTCACCCTCCACGTTCTGTCTGAAGGTTTTTACACCCTGCTTAGTTGCTCTACACGCGTCTGAGATTATCTTGAACTTAAGATGGAGGTTACCAGCCAACTATCGTTCACCGCTGGACATTAGCCTCTCTTAAGAACACCAACCTTTCGGTCTTGGACAGCTTTCTTCTGCAGCCACCTTTTTCAAGTCGGCTCCGTTTATTTTATTTAGCATATTAAATGGTGAAAGCGTTTTTTAGATGTACAAGGTTCGATAGTCAAAGTATGAGATTTTTACGAGGAATTTCGTTTCGGGGTTGGCAACACTGAACTTCGTAGACGTGCGCAGGTTTCCTCACGATGTTTTCCTTCACCGTAGTATTATTAATGGAACCCACAATCAGCACAATTTGATCGAGTAAAATCGGTCACTGAACATGGAAAACGTGTCACATCCTGGAGGCAAGTTAATGGGCTAATAATGACAGCGCTCCGCTATTCGCTAGGACACGTAGCCAACGGTACCGGCGCCCGCGCATCGGTATTTGAATAATGACACCACGGTTTCGGGTACAATTGGCGGTTAGATATAACTATACGCGTAATTACTACTTCGTGTTGCTAAGTTGGTACGTGAGTAAATGTAAATGTTCAGAGACATTCACACAGCGCTATGTAGCCCCAATGAAGCTTGTATTACGATTACTGAATAACGAATAAAATCATCATCATCATCAGTTCATTAAACGTCCCCACCGAGGGGCACGAGCCTACCCGTATAGGGTGATTAAGCTTTAGTCGTCGACGCGGACCCCATTTTCAAAAAATGCCGATTTCATGAACCCTTCGCATTTAAATCTATAAGTATCCTTATAATATGCATGCATATCAATGCATCAATATATCAATGGCATCCATTACATTCTGTCAATGCTACTAGTGGCAAAGCCTGCATTTTCTTAAGGTCATCTATACTATAGTTACGTTATGAATATTGAAATTATGATACCTTTATTCGCGCGCCTTTGTTCGGTTTTTTTAAGTAACTCTAAAGATACCTACATTAAATTTCAGCTTTTAGCGGTTAGTAGTGTCGGTAGTGCATTCGGTGTCAGCTATCCAGTAAATTATAAGAATTTTATAGATTGATACTTCGTTGCTCAAATCTCAAAGTTTAAACTTTATTTTATTAATGACACTGTTAGTATGTATTCCTACATATTTACCCCGTCAGTTTAAATTAATATCGGGAACATGTAAAGAAAACACTAACATCAGTAAAGTAATTATAACCACGCCTAAATTAGAAGTGTCAATGCGATTCTCTGTGTTCTCAATAAAATCTGTCACTAATCATTAAACGACGAAGCCAATTAATGTCTCATTAAGCTGAAACCGTTAAAACGTTGAACAATTAACTAGATCAATAAAACTTTCTCAATACAGCAAGATTGTGAAAAGTATTGTTAATAAAAATGCAAATTGCGTCCGGCTTGGAGTTTGATGCACGTAAGAAACTTGATTAATTTTGTAAGTCACTGCAAATTGCATTTATCGATTTTATTGAATGTTTTTAAATAGAGTATATTAATGTAGTACCTATTGAAATTGCAACCCCAAATTTTCCTTTTATGACAAATAGATAATTTTGATTTCATAGAAGTTATTTACTTTAGGTTTCATTCATACAAAAGTTAGGGAGTAATTAAGACGTCGGGTGACGAGCGCAGGGCGATATTGGCAAGGAATAGTCGCTATATATACCGTTACTGTTTTTCTTCAATACTGCTCATGGGCAGGCTAGTCACTTACCATTAGATGAGCGAACCGACCGTCGTGATCACTTTATAACATAAAAAAGCTTCATTAGAATATTTTATTTAACACCATATAAGTATTACTCGTACCCAAAACTACTGCCAGAATGCTTCAAGATGATGCCAAAACATAGGTCGATCTCCCAATTGTATGATTCCTACCATTTCAGATGGTCAGTTCGGGCATCCTACGCTTTGCTTGTGAAAATGCTGTACACAATCCAGAACGGCCATTGGTCTTGCGACAAACGTAAACATCGCAACATTAATTTACTGATACGGTGGTTTTAGTTTTGAAATTAAGCTCACAGTTTTAATTACTGTATCTATAGTTTAATTGATTTCAATCTTATCGTGAAAACGGGAGCTGTTTATCTTATTCTCACGAGAACCTTGACGATTATGATTAACGTTAATTCAGGACGCCATAAAAGGCGTGAATAATTAGGGTGACACAAAAAGCGGTCGGATTCCGGAGCTAAAACGCGCAAGTTCGATGCGCTTCATCTTCTTTTTTATCTCAGGGTAAAAAGAAGGCTTTGTATGAAGGCGTTGCGGGGAAGAAACTCAGGGGCTGCTCTATCCGGTTACGTTTTGAAGAACTGTTATTTGGATTTCTCGTTATAAAATTTAAAATCACACTGGTAGTCTGACCGTTCTGATAATTTGTGACATGATGTTGGCTGGAGTTTGGATAACGAGTGACCTAACTCTATTGATGGAAAGGTATATCCATCAATAGAGTTATGTGCTGTAGTTAATTCAGGTTATATTTTATGTGCAAAATAGTAGAATGTAATAGAGCAACTGTTTAAACAACAGTCGAGAAACAAATATATTCAACGGGTTTTGATGTTTCTGAATAACAAAAGTCAAACATTAATTTGTAGTCTTCGTATTTTGTTTTCAAAACTATTGTAAATATTTTATCAAGAGTCGATTTTGTTCCAACCGACCGATTTCGTCAAGTTATTTGTCGTAGTCTTATGTTCTTAGGTCCTTACGAGTACGCAGGTACTCGTTCATGTTTTCCTATTCATTGCAATGGAGATGCAAAAAGGCCACGGCAACCCTAACGTAGGGGATGTGAGGATGCGGCATCGTGAACCGCACGCCCGCGTCCCGCCAGTCTTGCTGCGCCTGGCGCGTGCTCCGGTCGTAAGAGGGGCGCTCTGTTACAATTCACTGTCGTTCGCCGCGTACCGTCGAAAGCGCACGTGTCTCTGGCATACGCTGCGTTTATTTATTTACCTGTGCATTCATATATTACGTGATGTGAAACACCACTATTGGTTCTTACCTGTGTTGTACGAAACTCGATTTCGGACGGTGTGCGTGTTGTGATCTGTACTGTGTTCTGAGGAGCTCCAGAAACTCTTGTTTCGAATTTCGGCGACAGCCAAAGCGTCCGCATCCACAGTTGGATGAACGCCAACAACTCAAATCCTAAGGTGAGGGATATCACTGACCACGGTTATTCGGTATTTTTCTGCTTTGCAAAACTCGAAACGGTTATTATCTGCGCCAATACGGGCTTATCGGAATCGTTCCGCTTGTCGCAATTTTATAATACACACAATTCCTGTTTACAATTTAATGGATTTATCAGAATTGACGTGTGCGTTTACTGAATACAATCGTTTTGAAAGTTTGTATTTCATACATAATTTCTGCAATGCAGATTAGGCACATATTTTTCACTGCAATACCGATTGTATCTCTGGATAACAATAATAGTATTGAGTATATGGGAAAAAATATAATGTATGATATCTATCTATTGTTTTATTTCAGGTGTATAATCACACCATTATAATACACTTTGGTACATTTTTTGCATGCTCACTACCATTAGTTACAGTTTTGTTTACGCTCCGCAAATTGTATAACATTTAAGACGGCAGAAGTTAATGTAGTACCTACAGTTCTGCGCAAACACACGAAATTATAGAAATTAAAATTTCTGAACACAAAGTACAATTTTCATTCCTTACCTATATTTGATAATGCAACAATAACACTTAATGAGAACATGCTTCGTAGTTGATTGTTTTAAAATATCCGCGACCGAAATGATAAATCATTTTTGTACTTATCCAAGGTTATAATACAAGCGTGTTATTATCATTATTGTGCTTGTTATCGATCATTTTATCAAGGCCACGGTTATGGTGTACATATTTATCTTATTTGTGAAGGATGAACTCACAATCAGATTGAAATGTTTGTTCTTTCATGAAGTTTTCAATTAAATCGGCGACTCCACATTTTCGTCACAAAAAAGTAATAGTTTTGGCTTGCAAATGAAAAATGTGGTAATCAAGAATTTAAAACGGAAGCTGTTACCCCTTTTACAATTCGAACAAGCACATTTGCTGTTACTACGTGCTCGCCGGTTTCAGATCCAATTTTAAACTATGCTATTTTTGCAAATAGTTTAGTAGCAAATATAACGTCAGTATTCGTATCGATAAATTTCACCACGTACATTCTGAAGGCGTGACTTCTATATCACCGGTGAGATCTCTGCCAAATTCTTTGGCTAGCCATCGAAATGAACCCCGCCAATTACTCATGGCGCATTATCTGGTGGAATGAAGAGATAATTGTCCACAGTGTTGCCACCTTAGCCCTTATGTAGCTAGATCTAGCAGTTTTTAGTATAGGTGAACTCCTTTTTTAACGATTTAGCCCGAAAAGAGCAATCTAGCTCTTTTTCACTGTCTTGAAAATATTAGCAAATATGAAGTTTTGCTATTTCATCGGTCATGATGACCTTTTTTTAGACGAGCTGAAAAATAAATACAGCTTTATGACATGATTATTTTAGCATTTTTAGTACAGAAAATCTTTTGACGCTTGAGCGCCTTTCTAGCCCTTTTTGAAATCCCAAAAAGCTCTTTTTCCAAAAATGAGGTGGCAACACTGATTATCCAACCAGACGATAATTCCTATACAGATAACATAGCTCGTCAGACTGCGCGGCGTACGTGACACCAACAAGGGGCCTTTGGTTCCCAAGTCACGTTTGACACACTATTCGACAGGAGCTGCCTCATATCTAACCGTAGACACTATTACCGCCCATTTGCTTACAAACCACTAGCTGAGTCGTGGATTTTGTAAGCAGCATAAGTAGGGGTTTCCCGTAATACTATGAAGTATTACCGCTATTAAAACGGTCTAACCTTTGACGTGATCTGTAAACGTCACACTTTAATTGCGGCACTTTGTTTCTTGTTTAATAGAACTTATATTTTTGGCATTCATTTCGTAAGTCATGTCGACAAACGCAATGTTTTCAATTACGTTCGTGGTCTATAAAGAGTAATGTGATGTTACATTCATATAAATTGCTTTGAATGAGATGTGTTACAAGTGCTGTAGTCTGAATCAGCCACTTCAGTAAATTCGACCTCACCGAAATAGATCGAAAGCGTGACCGTCTACCCTGGTTTTTCGGCCGGTGTTAATCGTCACTCATTCAATTGCTCAGTTGGCCTTAGGCCAGGACATCACGGATGCCAAGGTTCGGTTCACTTTTACATTGACGCGTGTAGTTTTGTTTGTTAAATTGTATCACGTACCCCTGGCGCACTTGGGTCGCGATATACCTAATGGCCTAACATTTTTATGGGCGCGGTGAAAGCATCCCGCGTGCCAACACTTTTTGTCAACCATATTGCGATTTCAGATTGCAATTCCGATTCTGCTGGCCGACTTATGGTGACGGCGACAACGGTCCGCTTCGTGGGCATTTTTTTACTCGCGATTTCAGCAACTTTTAGAAACATGGTCAACGGATTCGTGAACTGAGACGAAATATGTAATTTACGGTTATGTTTTATGAGTTTTTTATCGTTATAGTCTATAACATAATATTTTTATATCAATAAACGTGTTCGTTGATTGATGTACTTGTGTCCATAATTCTGTTTACCGTTACAGTTTTTTGGGTGAATAAAGTAATCAACAAAGCAAATTACCATAAAACAAACAAACAAAGTATACAAAAGTAGAGTAACTTCGTTAGCTACTATATTTACATTTGATCCAAAATAAGGAAACATATGTGTGTGATGGTCAATTACTGTTTCAAGTATAACACAGGCTTTTCACCCTTCAACAGGCACAGCGCATTACTGAAAGTATACCTATTATCCCAGGAAGTATAGATGAGTTGAGATACTTAGCAGACAGCTCATAACAGAATTGCTGACTAGTCTTTGAAATGGTGCATTGGTAAGCCTCTATGGCGTAATGGTTTAAGTGTAGAACTTAGATTACTGCGAGATCCGAGCGTAGGCTCTAATTCAACATCGCCATTATTTATTGTACGGTAAAGCTATGAAGGCCACTTACGGCCAACAGCGATAAGTCATTCCTAAAAAACCGCCATAATTAAAGTCACTGTGTGATTACCCAGTATGTTATGTTTTTCAATTTGAAATACCTGGTTGTCTGAAAAGAAAGATGATTCCGTTCTTCGAAGAGTAAAACCGTTGATACCGGCCGCTGATATGGCGCACGGCACTGAGGTACAAATCCCAACACGTACCAATGTGTTTTCGAATTTTCGAAAATATATGTACGTTATCCGACGCTCTTACGGTGAAGGAAAACATCGTGAGGAAACCTTCATGCACGCCTACGAAGAGATTCGAAGGTTGTGTGAAGTCGTCCAATTCGCACTGGGCCCGCGTGGACGACTAAGGCCTTATACGGGTAGGCTCGTGCCCCTCGGTGGGAACGTTTAATGAGCTGATGATGTATTGGTGATTTGGTTCTAGCTAAGTATTAATAGTTGGTGTTTCTCAATTCGCGGCGGGTGCATTTGAACTGAAATTGGGCGGACTGATTTAGTTTTACGAGTGGTCCGAGCGGCTGTGACGCGCGCGCATCTACCGGCACAGTCATTGTTACTTGTTATTATTAGTTCTCATGGATCGTTTACGTTGTTATTTAGGTCCCTTGTCTGAGTAACCTTGGCTTTTATATTGTTAGCTTTAATTACATTTCAAATAGTATGATGAAAGATTAAAGCTTTGGTATACGTAACATGTGCTACCTCATCTGTACTGCCGTCCGCTAGCACATTTTTTAGTTCGGCTGATGAGTAATTTAATTTGTGTAACATCACTAGTTTTACATGCAAAATCCCTTATAATATCTTTATGGTGATAAATAGCAAAATAAGTGATGCCTAATCTGAAGTAGTTTTGCGTAAACAGGGTTTTTCAATTTTATAACGAAAAATTGTGCTCGCTAGTTAACGGGGACAGCAGTGTTATATAAATCCTTTTGTATTGTCTTTAACAACATGCCAACTAAGTTTGTTAACTTAGGTATAACGTTTTGAAACCAGATGTAGTGCAATGTGAATTGCACATGTTGACAAGGATATTTAATCTGTGTCATTAGGACACCGGTTGGACAATGCGCCTAAAGAAATAATGCCAATGTAATTTATTCATGTCGTATTCCTAAAAAGTCATGAGAGAAATTCGCAACCCATATGACTTATACGTTTGACTAATCGTTGCAATTAGATATCGATGTTTCACTTTCCGATGCTAACATACTGTATCGCATCGGTAATCCGTGAACAGCCTTGATCCGATTCCTCTAAGATCGCCGTTACATCGACTTTTACGATTTGCGTCGTGCGGATTGATTGCGGCAATTATTGTTCAATTAATTTGTTTCCGAACAAAAACGACTCGACCCCCATTTGTTTCGGCCAATGATTTAATGTTTGCCAAATATTGGTTAAGAGGTCGCGTATCGGTAAACACATCGATTCCCGGCGACATTTCACACGTCGCGTCAAACTCGGGTCGCACTCCTTATGAATGCACGTAAAATTTTATTGTTGCATTGACACCAATATGTCAAGCGTAGGGTCGCTGGGCAGGGAAAAAAGTGGAAATGTGTGATGAGGCTAGAAAATCGGAACAAGGCAGTCCTTGTATGGAGGGCCGGCGGGTTGTTAACGATTGTCGAAGTCATCGGATAACGGTTAACAACAAAAACTGCGTTTCAGTGTTGCCATCCCGCGTAATTGGCAACTCATACGGAATGTGGTCAGGCGAAGATATGTCCCAAAAGGAAAGACGGTGGCCGTACGACTGGCGCTTATATTAAAATAGAATTTTAATTAAGTGCGACGTGAGACGATGAAAAATATTTACGTCCAGTTCTTGTTTTTAGAGATGATATCTTTGAAAGATGCAATTGAAAGTTGTGCTCATAATTATTGTATTTTTCTTAGGTAGGGTTTTATTGGAAACGTATTATTAGAAGGAGAAAACAATAATATTTTTACATTATATTTATACTTATGACATTTATAGTAGGTATCAATGTTTCTATCGTTAATACGATAAACTCTCAAGATTGAGGTTACATTAATGACATAATTGAAAATACTTCTTATTTGTATTCTTTGCGCGTATTCACAACGCTTTATTTGTCCCTGTCATTTCATCCGATAAGACATGAACCTATCTATTAAGTGTTTTAAAAGGCGAAAAACTATCTACATTATTATAATTACACCGTCTCGTGGACCAGATAGTGTTAAATGTCTTGACATTTACAAGAGAAATATAGTAAGGACTCATGAGCGGGGTAACGGTACACTTTAATCATCCATCTAGTAAGAGGTAATGGGTCTCGTCTTCTTAACTCAAGAATGTGTGTTAAACGCGTCTATACTGTTTCTAAGAACCGCTTATGGGGCATTCTGGTGCCCTAAAAACATAAAACAATGTTACTTTGTCTCGTGTATCGTTAATTTTTGGATTACTTATACAACATAGGGTTTTTTTTGGTTTATAGTTAAAATGGTTTCATCGTCAGGTATCTAATGAGTAAGTATGGCAAGACATTCTTAAAATCCAAATTTACATATATGTTTGTTACAAAGTAAGTAGAATATATGTTAATTATTTAATGCTGGTATTGAAAGATTATTCCGAATTTAATAATTAATTTAAAAATATTGAATTTCAAAACTGCTCTTTTTTATTAAATAACTTGCCTAAGATATACATAGGCAAAGCTTGAATATACCTTTCATTCATCATTCATCATCAGCTCATTAAACGTCCCCACCGAGGGGCACGAGCCTACCCGTATAGGGTGATTAGGCCTTAGTCGTCCACGCGGGCGTGATTTATAGTGCGTTTTCCACAGATCATCGACCGTATTATGTACCGATAGGGTTATCGGCTATTTCATTTTTTATTGAGCCCAGGTACTTCATAAAAAAAACACTTGATTTACAGATTTAAACTTACATGACAGAGAAAGTCAAACTCAGGAGTCAATTTTTTTTTTTTTCAGATTAAGCTTACAATAATAACTTTTGAACGCCCACTCACTAAAATAGGCCTTAGTCGTCCACGCGTGCCCAGTGCGGATTGGCCGACTTCTTCGATCTTTTGAATATCTTCACAGGCGTGCGCAGGTTTCCTTATGTTATTCTTCACCGTAAGAGCGTCAGATATCGTACTTTTAATTTCAAAAAGTCGAAAACACATTGGTGCGTGGTAGGTTTTCAACTAGAAGAGCGTCGGTGGTTCAGTGGTGTGGACTGTCGCCAATGTATGTTCGAATTTTCGAAAATAAATGTACGTTATCCGACGCTCTTACCGTGAAGGAAAACATCGTGAGGAAACCTTCATGCACGCCTGCGAAGAGGTTCGAAGTTTGTATGTGAAGTCATCCAATCCGCATTGGGCCCGCATGGACGACTAAGGCCTAATCACCCTATACGGGTAGGCTCGTGCCCCTCGGTGGGGACGTTTAATGAGCTGATGATGATGATGATGAGGCTTTCAACTTGCGCTCTTCAGATCGGAAGGCAACAGTGCATACCATTGAGCCTAGCTAAGCTAGGATTTATTGGGAATAGTATGTCATCATCATCATCATCATCAGCTCATTAGACGTCCCACCGAGGGGCACGCTACCCGTATAGGGTGATTAGCCTTAGTCGTCCCACGGGCGGTTGGACGACTTCACACACAACCTTGAATCTCTTCGCAGGCGTGCATGAAGGTTTCCTCACGATGTTTTCCTTCACCGTAAGAGCGTCGGATAACGTACATATATTTTCGAAAATTCGAAAATATATTGGTACGTGTCGGGATTTGAACCTCAGCCCTCCCGGTAGGAAGGCGACAGTCCACACCACTGAGCCACCGACGCTCTACGCTCATAGTATGTGTCTAGATATTAAATGTTATTACACACGCAGTTTCTTCTACCCACGCTCGTGAACCCTCATCATTGATATAAATGATTAGCGCCTCGTCATGTTCAAACATTGTGTGTGCATCACTAGTTATCGTACCAGAGCGAAATGTGAATGCTCATGCATGAGTCCTAAAGCAATATATTACCTTTCTTTATGAACGCTCACGGCTAAAATGCCTTGAAGTAACGTGAAAGTGCAAGTTTGGATCTGCCCGTCTCACTTTCGGTTTCTCACTTACGCACTGGACGCTGGGCAAGGTTTAAATGTAGGATGACCGGGAATACGATACTAGTATTCTGTATGTTTAGTGTATGGTAGGTCCTACAAAATAATTCCAAATTTTTATTTCCAAATTTGTTTATCGTATGTATGTCAACCTGTCCTGGTAAGTAGTACCTACTTCGGGTCGGTTTAGCTACAAGTTACCGCAAGATATTTAATGCTAATCTCTTTAATTAGGCTGGAACTGGCAGAAAAAAAATCTTGCAGAAAAAACGAGATGAAGAAAGACTAGTTACTTTCAATCGAATATGTTTATAAAAGTCTTAATGATTCGCACGTTGCATCAAGAGTTATAAAAACGAACACAGCCTTTTTTAAGACTGAGTCTTTTTTCGTCCACCTCCATCGCGTTTCTTCTGCTAGATTTGCCTGCATATTTTAGCCTTATATCTCTTTAATAACCATTAAAAATCGTTTATCGTTTCTTAAATTAGAAACAGTTCCTACACGATTGTCTAAACATAAAAATGTGAATAAAGGATATTGCAAATTATAAATAACCATGCATATGACTACTTTTTGTAAACCACCGGGGAACTATGTAAAATGCAAATGTTTTCTACATAAAAATCGCACGTCGTTGACCTTATTTGGGTTTTAATATTTTCAAGTAAATACTAAAAATGATAGTCTGCTACACAAATTTGAAAGGTTGTAAAGTAAATTTTCTTCACACAGGAATTAACTGAAGTGATCTCTTTCTATGCTTACCTGTGCCAACAAGGTTCAAAGAAACCCTTCGCTTTGCAAGCTTGTGACCGTCAATATTGTTCTGATTAAAAGTGATTATAACGATCACTAAGATATGACAAATCAAATAGACCAAGTCAGAAATTACTTCGTTATCATTAATCCTCATGGAAAAGACATACAGCTCAATAGAGCCTGAAAGCAAATAGGTGATAAGCAATTAATTAAAACCACATTGAAGTTTTCCGCGAATAACTCAGTAACGGGAAAAAGAAAATTCCTTCAAACAACCGGTCCTAATTCTATGTACTTTTAAACACTTGGAATGTAAAAGTTGACGTTTACGTCGTAACTTATTAGTAGAAATTGGAAATACGTGGCACACGTTTAATTGCACAACTTGCACTGATGTTTCTTATAATTTATTATGAATCGGTACCTGAGAAATAGGTTTGATGAACGTGTCTTGTGTTCAGTTAGTTTAAGAAAATTGTCCTGACACCAATAGCGAATATAAATGCTGCTTATAAAATCGTTTTTTACTTGTGATTGTCTACCTGTCTTCTGTCAGTAAATAAAACT
>PQWD01004103.1:0-24331 GCA_019425675.1 Leucinodes orbonalis
GCATCCCTTCTCAATTAAAGTAAAGAACACGTTCGAGTCCTGTTCTAGATACGGGCCCTTAGTATGTAAACTGGTTCTACTTGTACATATAGCTGTAACAATAATAAATTCCATAAGTCTAAGCATGCTAACTTAGTAAGTTAATAACCTTCAATAAACTTAAATTATATATGTGTGTGTGTGGGTGAGTGTTTGTGTGTGGATGTGTGTTATTGACGCTTAGCTTTGCCCTGAAAACGTACAGACACACTTTCACATTTGTAATACTAGTATGTATATCTCGATC
Organism: Leucinodes orbonalis; assembly: GCA_019425675.1. Classification (NCBI taxonomy): domain Eukaryota; kingdom Metazoa; phylum Arthropoda; class Insecta; order Lepidoptera; family Crambidae; genus Leucinodes; species Leucinodes orbonalis. Next base: position 287 of record PQWD01004103.1, read on the forward strand.
ATACTTGGCCAAGGTTGAGGTCCGCGCCGCCCTCGTCTGCACACAAACTTGGGCGGAGACAGTCGTCGGCGACGCAGCGCGCTATGAAGTTGGACAACAGTACTGCAGCGTACATAGTATAGAATAGTTTATTCCGTTTTTTATAATAACCCTACTTCAAGCTTCACTCTTAAATCGGACAAGATGCTTAGTTTTAAGCACTAGATGGCGCTGTGCGAATGTCCGTTGAAAATTCCGGGGTAACAAGGTCCTTATATCCCGATTAAGAACACAGAATATGCACTAAATTGTGAAGAGTCTACACTAAATTTTGTAACCAAACAATCCATACTCATGCTATCAATGTGAAAGCATGTATGTTTGTCCGTCTTTTAAAGAAAAATGGACGTTTAAATTAGACATAAAGCTGTCTATGACACTCTCCATTCCTTCAAGTATCTTCAAAAACAAAAATATATTTCCAAGATTTCTCATTTAATGACTTGTGTGTGTGTGGATGTGGTGTGTGTGTGTGTGTGTGTGTGTGTGTGTGGAATGTGTGTGTGCGTGGTGTGTGTGTGTGGATTGTGTGTGTGTGTGTGTGTGTGTGTGGATGTGTGTGTGTGTGTTGTGTGTGTGTGGTGTGGTGTGTGTGTGTGTGTGTGTGTGTGTGTGGATGTGTGTGGTTGTGTGTGGATGTGTGTGCGTGTGTTGATGTGTTGTGTGTGTGTGTATGGATGTGCGTGCGTGTGTTGTGTGTGTGCGTGTGTGTGTTGATGTGAGTGTGTGTGTGCTGATGTGAGTGTGTGCGTTGATGTGAGTGTGTGCGTTGATGTGATGTGGTGTGGTTGATGTGAGTGTGTGCGTTGATGTGAGTGTGTGCGTTGATGTGAGTGTGTGCGTTGATGTGCGTGTGTGTGTTGATGTGCGTGTGTGTGTTGATGTGCGTGTGTATGTTGATGTGCGTGTGTGTGGATGTGTTGTGTGTGTGATTTTCCGCTCCACTTTGCCGTGAAAAACGTATAAACAGACACACTTATAATACTAGTATGTTTACTGGTTCCTACTTGGCCAAAGGGTTGAGGTCCGCCGCCGCCCTCGTCTGTACAAACTTGGGCGGGAGACAGTCGTCGGCGAACGCAGCGCAGCTATGAAGTGGACAGCAGTATTGCAGCGTCTGGTGTGTCCAGTACCAGATCGGGCAACTTCTCTAGGAGGTTCTCGAAACGCTGGAATTGAATCATCATCTCAGCTCATTAAACGTCCCCCATTCCGGAGGGGCACGAAGTATACCCGTAAAGGGTGTCATAGGCCTAAGTCGTCCACGCGGGCTCAGTGCGGATTGGACTATTGAATCTTTGAATCTATCGCAGGCGTGTGCAGGTTCCTAACGATGTTTTCCTTCACCGTAAGAGCGTCGGATAACGTACATATGATTTGGAAAATTCGAAAATACATTGGTACGTGGCGGGATTAGAACTTGCGCCCTCCCGATCGGAAGGCCTAAACGTCCTAAACTTGCCAACGGTCTCCACTCCAGAATTCCGGCCATCCATCATCATCATGTACTACATCTGGGTGGTAGACTCGAAACTAAGTCACCTAGGTAGGTACCACCGCAGTGCTAGATATCATCCCGTGAAACAGGAGTGTTTTGAACTTTTGTGTTTCGGGATGAGGGCACTGTAGCTAGTGAAATTACCGGGTATAAGAGACCTAACGTCTGTTGTCTCGGGTGACGGACGCAGTGTGGCATCGATGGAGGATCTGGGGGCACGGTAGTGCCCCCGCCAAGTCGAGCGCGAAGCAAACACTGCCGTACCATCCTTTACAGGATCCATTTCGCCGCATTTTCAGGCCCCCATTTGAGAACCTTTGGATAATACCAGAGCGCTGAAATTTTTGTCATTTAGTAAGATATAATAATATACTTTAAATCCAAAATTTCAAGTCTGTAGGTCATTTAGTTCCGACGTTAAGCGGAAGTAAAGTTTCGCATTTTCGACAGAATACACACTCACGTCATGATCATAAAATAGAACAGTACTTCCCATTAAGTCAGAGAGCTGAAATTCGGTACAGAGTTAGGGTTTCTCTCTTTGCAGTCCACTGCTGGACATAGGTACTCCCCAATTTGCGCCAGACAATCCCGGTCCTCCGCTTTTCTCATCCAGCTTCCACCAGCGACCTTTCGAAGTCGTTGGTCCATCGGGCCGGAGGGCGTCCTACGCTACGCTTGCCAAAACGCGGTCTCCACTCCAGAACTCGTCTGCTCCAACGGTCAGCGGTTCTGCGACTACGTGACCAGCCTACTGCCACTTCACTGTCCGGCGGGCTATGTCGGTAACTTTAGTTTCTTACGGATTAAATCATTTCTGATCTTATCCTAAGAGAGACTCGTTGAGTGACTTTGAAACTTATGAACCAATCCCGCAGTCAGTGTCCATGTCTCAGCGCGTATGTTAGTACGGGTAGGACCATTGCTCAAGACTTTCGACTTTAAGCATTATGGAATAGTTGTACGTTAGGCATGACGGTAGCTTACAGAATGCCGCCCATCCCAACTGAATCCTCCTACTAGCCTCCCTCTCGAAATTATGCCGGCCAAGTTGGATGGTTTGCCCAGGTAGATATACTCCTGCACAACTCGAGACGGACGCCATCGACGCGTATCGGTTGTGGCATGACACGACTGTTGAACATGACTTCGTCTTGTCCAAATTCATGCCAAGCCCAACTCGTCGGGAAAGATTCATTAAGGCTGTTCAGCATCTCCGCAAGCTCTTCCGATGACTCTGCCACGATGACGATATCGTCAGCAAAACGAAGATGAGATAAAACTCTTCACTGACGTTGACGCCTGTCAGAACCAGTCCAGGGTCTTGAAGACCTCCTCCAATGCGTTTGTGAACAGTTTCGGTGATATAATATCCCCTGCAACACCACGACGCAATTGGTATAGGTCTTGTCCGCTGGTCTTGGATCTGAACGGTCATCAGCGCTGCGTTGGAGAGACACTTCATCACCTCGATATATCGCCAGTCGATTGCAGGCTTGATAAAGCCACTAACTATAAAGATGTTCAACGCCAAGTCACACAACTCAACCATAATAATAAAGTACTCGCAGTAAGGAACCTTAGACTTGGCACGTCTTTGTCTTGATTTCATTACTTTTAGAGATAATCAAGCAGCTCCATCGAGAACTTTGCCAGATTTTTACAGAATGTTTTTGGTGGAATAATAATTGGTCTATAGTTGTTGGTCTCCCTTCAATGCTCTTTTTGTCTGGCCAGCGTATCACTTACACATCAAGTGATCGTCCTGACCGTCGTGTAGTTTCTTTAACATAAAAAAACTCACCAACGCCGATATCCTTTGCGGAGAAAACTCTCCCGTACAGATCCGATATGAGCACCGACGCCATTTCGCAATGCGACGGCTTGTGGTCCAACGCGATCTCCACTATCGTCTCGCAGACCTGTTAGAAAGACAATAATAAAAAATAAGACTCTCACACAGCGCCATCTGGCCCCATATTAAGCGAGGAGTACAAATTTCCCAATACAGGAGATGGGGAAAGCCGCGTTTTTAAGTGCGACAAATGTAAGCTCAACGAGCATACACTGGCTGCCAGTTTACGCTCTGTGAGACGAGTCAAGACGCACGAACATTAGAAGAAATTACCGTTTTTCCCAAAAATGCCATCCTGTGCAATTGTAACATGCCATCATCGCAATGAATCATAAATTTACCAAAATAAATAACTTTTACAGAATAAGACCGAAAAGAATTGCGACACTGGGACTGCCTATAAACTTGGCGGCTTGTCCAGTCTAATTGTATATTCGGATGTCTGTGGCGAGGAGCTTGTAGTTAGGGTACTAAACAACTGATAAACATACTTCATATATTTTTTGTTGTAAATACACACATAATATACATAGAAACACTCGGACCATTACGAGGCGTGGACGACCCCAGAAGGACTAACCTTGACCAAATTGGCCAAGTCCTTAAGAAGGCTGGGGACCCAAGCGAGAGGAATAAAAGAGCTTGTACCATAGATATTATATATATAAACTTTTCGTAAAAACTAAGTGTCATGTTCTTTGCTGCGCTCGATGGAGACTGTTAGATTTTTTTTTATGTTTAAGTGTACAGGATGGTCTGGACGCTCACCTGATGGTAAGTGATATGCCAGACCATGACAGAGCGGCATTAAAGGAGACCAACAACTGACAGACAGTTATTATCCCCCATCAACACCGCACTGCGCCCGTCACCCGAGACAACAGATGTTAGGTCTCCTATACCCGGTAATTTCACTACAGTATACTCATGTGCCCTCATCCGAAACACAAAAGTGCATACCACTCCTGTTTCACGGTATGATATCTGGCACTGCGGTGGTACCTACCTAGACGACTCAGTACCGAGTCTACCACCTAGTAGATGATCCAATTGGGTCATTTTCGAGTCTTCACAATGCGCGCACGTGTTACATTGCTTCTTTTTAGAATAGAACACCATTGGCTTGTATGAAAAGATTGATGGATGTAAATGTAGCTAGGGATGTATTTCAGGACCGTGCAGTGTTCCATCATCGTTGCCTACCCCTCTGGCGTGAGCTTTATTTATTTTTTTGCCACATCCTCACCAAATGACTGCGCTGCGCCGTGACGAACTCCAGCAGGTCCTCGGCGGCCGCTGTCGTGTCACCATGCTCGAAGTACTCCAGTATCACCGGCTCCGACTTGCGCTGTACAACAATCACACATTACATTACAGTGGACGCAAAGAAGCAATGCATACCCTGTGCGTACAGGTATAATGAATAATTAATAATCTTTATTGAAACCAAAGTACATGTTTTCAAGTTACAATAAACTTTAACACCTGCAATAGTCAAAGACTGTGTCGCAGATGCCAGGCTCCCACCTCACAATAAACAGGTGTTTCAGACATGAGCTTTATATAATAATAACACTTCTTATTAAATAGTGTTACGAGCTGGGGGTTCAGGATAAATTATTGCCAAACACGAAGAATAACACGGTAACTCACTTTATTAATTTTACCACTATTAATTACACACAACACTAATTACAATTACACTCTCACTAATTAGTCAATCCACGCACGCACAATAATCACTGATTAGCACTACACACTGTAATACAACACTTGATGAGTCCGTATAATTTCCGCACACACACGTAATAATCACTCGTAAACTCTTTACACTCGACGATCCCTTAGAGATATCGCTGTATCACTTGCTTCTTCCTTGTAGTCGCAGGTAATTCGCTCTTCGTTCGCTCTTGAGTAGAACACAAGACTCCCGGCGCACCCGTCGGCCCGCCTTATATACCTGTCCGGCCGCTGAGCTCGAAGCGTCGACGTCATTCTACATAGTTCGCGAAATATCTAGAACATGCTAGAGTCTTTGCTATTTGACAATTCGCATGTTATACTCTATGGTGGACTAACGTTACATATTAGCCGCCATATTTAATGTCATTTTAATTACGTCAATTCGTAACAATAGTATAACGAACAAAGACTAAAGTATTGATATATGAATTTATGAACATTTATGAAAATAAGAAAGATATGTGTGGGTGATAGTGGTGGCGTAATAGTTAAGTTTGCGTGCGTGTTATGTGTGTGTGTGTGTACATATGTGTGTGTGCATTGGTCCAATCGTAAAAAATCACAATTCATGATCGGTCCAATTTGCTATTGGGCCAATGCGCGAATGGTCCACGACGCTCTTACGGTGAAGGAAAACATCGTGAGGATACCTGCGCACGCCTGCGAAGAGATTCAAAGGTTGTGCGTGGAGTCGTCCAACCCGCAGTGGGCCCGCGTGGACAACTAAGGCCTAATCACCCTATACGAGTAGGCTCGTGCCCTCGGTGGGGTCGTTTAGTGAGCTGATGATGATCTATCTATTGTTTCTAAAAATCTATTATTTATCAGTCCAAAAGACTACAAAGTCATCGATGACGCAATGACGTGTTGATCGTGCGGGTCGCGACCAACTGCGCGGTCATCGACCCGCGAGGCATGGGCTCACTCGCAGCGGAATTACATTTTTATAAACAAATATTATTCACTCTGATCAATGATGTAAAAAAGTATTGATTCGTGATATGCTCATAAAACAATCTAAAAAAGTGTTCCGAATGCAGCGACAGCACACATACACATATTTCGAATGAGCGTACATTTACTTAAACAAAAGAGTACAAACTGTACTCTCTTCGGCGGTTCGTTTTTGAGGCACGGATGGCGTGTCTACCTTTATATATACAGAATATCATTGACATTGATTGATAAAATAAAAAAAATATATACGATGTATCATGAAATCTACCAACGAAATTTGGTTTGAACGATATCTAGTCTGTAGTTTTTTTATGAATCATAACCGGTGAACTAGTTTCTCATGGTAGGAGGTGCCTTAAATAAAAAATATTTAATTGTGTTACTTGACCATCATCACCTCATATACGTCCCCACCGAGGGGCACGAGCCTACCTGTAAAGGGTGTATTGTATAGGCCCTATTACGGCAGTTGTGCGAAAGCAACCTTTGAGAAAGAGGACATTAAGAAAAATATATATTTTGCAATGGGTGGACATTTAGGGCGTTTAATGGATATTGTGTATTTGAAAAAAAAAAAAAAATTAAAAGCATAAAAGTACGTTTTATTTAGTACCCATATTGCCGGCCAAATGCTTAGTTAGGGGCTAGATTTCGGTATGTGAATGTCAGTAGATATTAATTTTACGAATAAGCCATCAACGCAGAACTTTCTATTGCAAAAATGTTTCGAAACAAACAACAATGATAAATTGATTAATTCTTATCATAATACATTGTTCGAGATTAAAACAAGCGCAATAATATGAAGGCATAAAATCGATTGTTTCAATGATAAGATATACATTTATATTTCAAGGCTGAAATATTAAGATTACTAGTGACTAGATAATGTTTACAAGACAAGGCCACCAGCTACTATACAGTAGGAGTCAACGACATAAAAGGGTTGGGTGTTACTGTAAGCGGAACACGTTTATACTAAGACCAAACCCTTAACCCGGCATGGAATTGCTAAAACCAATTGCTAGGACCTATGTCCAGATGTGTAAAATATTAATTTTGCGATTGATGTCACTCACTTTGCATACCCTACCCTATAATCTCTGTGCACGCCACTGTTCGCACCCACCACGACACCCCAATCCACTAAACTCAACGTTTAGATCACTAGACCACGATGACGGTACTTATTAGGTTAACCTTGTTTTAGAATCTTAAAAAAAATATACGTAAAAATGTAAAAAATCTTATAAAACAAATCAACAGTATAGATAAGGTAGTTTACAACATCGAGCAAGGCCGCGCGCCTCGACCTAGTAAGAGGTCGACGACACACCGGGCGGGGTGCGACTGACAGCGGGTAGCGGTGTACTTTAATCAATAAATCACAGATTTTCCAATACAGGAGATGGGGCAAGCCGCGTTTTTAAGTGCGACAAATGTAAGCTCAACGAGCATACACTGGCTGCCAATTTACGCTCTGTGAGACGAGTCATGGGGGTCCCCCCCCCCCCGAGCTATTTTCAATAACTATAGTACCATACATTAACTTGACTACAACTATGTGACCCCCTCCTGACGCCAAACCTGGATCCGCCCTTGATTTAGTAGGACCCATTTTACAGGCTAATGCTTAATTTGGGGCTAAATGGCGCTATGTGAACGTCGATGGATATTCATTTATAAATATTTAAAACCTTATACACCATTTAAACTAAACATAGCGTACGTGACCCGCGGCCCGCTGTCATGCGAGACGCACCCCAACGCGCGGTGACGCCAAGTTACGACTGCATTTCGTACGGACAACAATGCTTATATTTGCGTCTTGAATAATAAAAGCTCGCAATAATAAATAAATATCCAGTAAAACACAGCGCCATCTTAAGAGAAGTGTATGTCTACAAGATATTCTTACAATGTAAAAAAGTTGGATGTAACGCGAAATAAATAGACTTTTTTACAGCTAAGGACTGCCATAGGACAAAAAATTGGTGCTCAAGCGCGAGTCGGTTCGCACGTGGAGGGTTCCGCAGCAGCAAGTAACAAATTATTTTTTAAATTTACTTAGGCATCTAATAAAGCTTTTATATGAAAACTTGTAGTTCACCGTTTATGACGTATTAAAAAAAGTTTGAATAGTGTAGTGCTTATAGTTTCGGAGAAAAAAGGGGTTTTATTATTCGGACGGACGGACAGACGGATAGACTTGACGAATCTATAAGGGTTCCGTTTTTAGCCATTGGCTACGGAACCCTAAAAAGGTTTTGTCTGACGATTGTAGATCATGTATAAACACGGTATCAGGTAAATAAAAATCGATCGAATGATATTGATACAAATGCTATCACTGTTGGTGACTTTGTTCGTAAACAAAGCTAAGACTGGGCACACTGATAGATATAATCTTACATATTATATTGTAAAGCTGATGAGTTTGTTTGTTTGAACGCGCTAATCTCAGGAACTACTGGTACGATTTCTAAAATTCTTTCAGTGTTATAGCTTATTTATCGAGAAAGGCTATAGGCTATATATCATTACGCTACCGAGCTATAGAGTGGAGCAGTAATGAAGAATGTTTCAAAATCGGGGGGATTTTTTAATGAAATATCGCAGTTTTAACTCACTTATATTAACGAAGTAGCGAGTTAAAGAGAGCGTTAGGACAAAGTAACTATTCCACGCGGTCGAAGTCGCATGCAAAAGCTAGTCTTATATAATATGACTAGCAATCCGCCCGCCTCTGCTTCGCACGGGTGCAATGGTGATATTCGTAATAGGCACGCTCCCGCCTCCCGGTCGGCCGGTACCGCCGCAAACGCTACGTGGCACAACTTTTAAATCTGTAATATCTTCGAAAATATTCATTATAAATCATATACTGTAAAGGGCTATATAGATGTGTTTTAAATCAAAAATGTATTTAAGGTAGTTAATTGGATGAGGATTAATGCTGTATTGGTTAAAATCGCTTTGAAAATTAGCCATTATTTGTCGTAAAAAGTAAATGACAAAAAAATTATTGTGCGATATTCATAAGAGAAAAATATATACCATCGTAGAGTTTTCTGTAGACCTTTTTATGGTTTACAATACTCAGTACATTATTTTGATAAATCTAGTAGGGTTCAGCCTGCGTTTGCAAAGTAGAAGCGGAAAAATGAAATTATTTACGACATCACATTAGAAACCTCAAAAATTACAGTATTTCTCCACTATTTAATGGATGTTATTATACATATAAACCTTCCTCTTGAATCACTCGTATCTATTAAAAAAACCGCATCAAAACCCGTTGCGCAGTTTTAACCCTTTGACCGCCAATGACGCCTTAAAGCGCCAGACACAATAAATTTTCTATTGTGTCTGGATTTCCGGCGTTCAATGGGTTAATGATTAAAGCGCACATTGGGGTATAGGGACAGAAAAAGCGAATTTGTTTTATACTATGTAGTAATTCAATATCACATGTAGTGATAGTGAAATCATCATTCGTCTCCACTCCAGAACTCGTCTGCTCCAATGCCTTTCTAGTATACAACATACGTGGCTGACCCAATGTCAGTTCTTTTTTTCGAACTGACCACTGCTATTGGCCGCAGAAGGCCTTCACAGCTTCACCGGGCGCGTGGCGAGCGCAGATGGCTCTAAGTTTTAAACATTACACAACGAGCCTAAGGGTGTGCCAGAATCAGACTCGAACCTCGACTTAGGAACGCTGGCAGGGCGTTGCTGGGAAGGCTAGGTAACCTAGTTTACGTTTAGGTATTCAGTTCAGTTCACGAGCCGAGCTTTATTGAAAACTTAAGTTCTCTCACGAACAACTCACTATAAATTAATAAGCGCTCGATAGGTTCATCATCATCAGCTCATTAAACGTGTAGGGTGATTAGGCCTTAGTTGTCCACGCGGGCTCAGTGCGGGTTGGACGACACCCGATAGGTTAACCAGCAATAAATATATTATTGTATCTACCCGCGACATACATCGAGCGAATAAATAAATCAATCGCATTGCAGTGGCTTACATGCCTTATCGTTAAGATACTGATAAACACCACTTGAATATTATTAAAAGGCCAGACTACATTTTCCTTGTAAAAATGCTAATTCTTTATATTTTGTTTTGTATATTTGTCACGTACACGTAAACATTCTGGAGTGGAGACCGCGTCTTGGCAAGCGTAGCGTAGGACGCCCTCAGGGCCCGATGGACCGACGACTTGCGAAAGGTCGCTGGTGAAGGCTGGATGCGGAAAGCGGAGGACCGGGATATCTGGCGCAAAATGGGGGAGACCTATGTCCAGCAATTGACTGCGATATGTTGAAGACAGAGAGAGAGACACGTAAACATTCGCTAACCATTTAAGAAGAACTATGTATGTTTAAGTATTTTTGTTCATCATCATCAGCTCATTAAACGTCCCCACCGAGGGGCACGAGCCTACCCGTATAGGGTGATTAGGCCTTAGTCGTCCACGCGGGCCCAGTGCGGATTGGACGACTTCACACACAACCTTCGAATCTCTTCGCAGGCGTGCATGAAGGTTTCCTCACGATGTTTCCTTTACCGTATGAGAGTCGGATAACGTACATATATTTTCGAAATTCGAAAATACATTGGTACGTGTCGGGATTTGAACCACAGCCCTCCCGGTAGGAAGGCGACAGTCCACACCACTGAGCCACCGACGCTCTCAGTATTTTTGTTATTGTACATAAAACAATAATAAAAATACTTAATCAAAATGAGCTCATTAAACGTCCCTACCAAAGGGCTCGAGCCTAGCCGTAATGGGTGTATAGACCTTAGTCGTCCTCGCGGGCCCAGTGCGGACTGGCCGACTTCACGCACAACCTTTGAATTTCTTCGTAGGCGTGCGCAGGCCAACATCGTGATCCCCACGATGTTTTATACCGTACACACCGTAAGAGCATCGTATAAACATACATATAATTTCGAAAATTCGAAACACATTGGTATGTGGCGGGATTTGAACCTACATCCTCCAGATCGGTCCAGTACACAGGAATGAGCCACTGACACTCCACGTCTTAACGTCGGCCATTAAATTGTAAAAGCAGAGAAACTAAAAACGGGGACCTTATTTGAGGAAACCTGCGCACGCCTGCAAATAGATTCGAGAGTCATGCGTGAAGTCAGCCAATCCGCACTGGAACCGCGTGGACAACTCAGGCCTATACACCGATAACGGGTAGTATTGTGCCCCTCGGTAGGGACGTATATGAAATGGTGGGTTACCGCCATCTCTTAAAACAGTGTTACAATAATATTACATCGCCTTATCTAGTACAAAAATGCTGACGTATCATTTTAACAATACTGTTTTAAGAGATTGCGGCAACCTCCCTGATCGTCTAGCAAACAAGGACCATTCCTTCAAACTCAAGAGGCGCTTAAAACATGGTCCTTCGAGGCACGCAATTAAAATGTTCACTCACCACAACCTCTTCAGGCTCCGCCTCCACGATCACCTGTTTGAACTCGACATCCCCGTTGGAGATCGCCTCCGAGTCGTAGTTCGGATCGTTCGCGTCCTCGAACACCTCTTCGAGGAGTTCGGAGCCTGGTGCGCCCCATACGCCTTTACCGCCCGCACCGCCTGACACAAACAAATTTCAGTAACTTATTTCTTTTTTTTTAAATGAAATCATTTATATTTGTTAGACATAGTTGGTCAAATAGATAAACAGACGACGAGCCATTTGGTGTTTCGGTTGAGAGGTCGACTGCAATGCCAAGGGTTCCGGGTTCGATCCCTGGGCAGTACAAACATTTGTGTGCATGAACATGTCTGTTTGCAATGGTCTGGGTGTTTTCTATGTATAATATGTATGTATTTACAAAAAAGAAAGTGTACACCCATTTAGTACCCATAATACAGGCTTCACGCTTAACTTGGGCTTAGATGGCGCAGTGTGAATATCAGTGGATATTTATTTATCTATCTATTTTATTATAAGTATGTTTATCCGTTGTTTAGTATTCGTGATTCGTATATATATTCATTATATCTTGTGAATGTTTCCTAAGGCTCTTGAAAGGCTCGGTGACCGGCACATGGGACGAACCTCTTAAGGTGATCCCACTAAAGAGAGGAAGCTACACTAGTGACGTTCAGACTGGAGATATTGGCTGCTCTAACAAAGGATGGATGGATATTATTCCCCGCCACTTACCAATGTATTATCGAAATTATGTGTACGGTATCCGACGCTCTTACGGTGAAGGAATACATCGTGAGGAAACCTGCGCACGCACGTGAAGTCGACCAACCCGCACTGGGCCCGCCTAAGGCCTAATCAGCCTATACGGGTAGGCTTTGCCCCTCGGTGGGGACGTTTAATTAGCTGATGATGATAAGCCATAGAGACCAGAGGAGTGACGCATACGCGCATACGAGAACTCACCGGCAGTGCCTCCGTTCTCCAATAACTAAGGGAAAGCCATTTTACATCCAAAATACTAGAATGCCAAAACGCTCTCGCAGGCGTTTTGGTGCACAACATTTGAAAAGACTGGTACGTGACTGGATTTGAACCTACACCCTCCAGATCGGAAGGCAACAATGACCCACCGACGCTCGTTTGCGTACTTACTAGGAACATTAATTTATCAGAATACATACATATTAAACATTATAAAAACTATTTCGTTTAACTGCGTCAAAGCATAATATGTAGATAAGGTGTGTCCTGTCCAATAATGATAAGGTGACTTTAAAAACAATTGGATACTAATAGCTGTATACATATACCTAGATAACTACTTCAGTTTTTTGTTTTTTTCATAGGTAGGCAAACGAACGAACAACGAAACTCAGCGTCACTCAACGCGCAATGGAACGAGCTATGCTCGAGTCTCTCTTAGGGATAAGATCAGAAATGATTTAATCCGTAAGATAACTAAAGTTACCGACATAGCCCGCTGGAGTTAGCTAGTTGGAGTGACTGGGCTGGTCACGAATGTCGCAGAACCGATGACCGTTGGAGCAGACGAGTTCTGGAGTGGAGACCGCGTCTCGGTAAGCGTAGCGGGGGACGCCCGGACTGAGTGACCAATGACTTGCGAAAAGCCGCTGGTGAAGGCTGGATGAGGAAAGCGGAGGACCGGGATATCTGGCGCAAAATAGGGGAGACCTATGTCCAGTGAACTGCGATAGGTTGAATAGAGAGAGGCAAACTGATGCTTAGTAATACCGCCATCCATGGAAGTTCTAAAGCAGCGAGCGAGAGGGACAAATAAATAAATCATTTTTTTTCTGACTATTGCCGTTAACCGCATATGGCCTTTACAGCTTCACCGGGCAATTTGCGAAGATGACTCTCACCCTTTTATATTTACACAACAGGCCTAAGGGCGTCCCAGCGTGGGACTCGAACCTCGGCTTAGGTAATCGAAATCGTTACCGGGATGCCTTTGTCATAACTCAAAACATACTAGGTGGTAGACTCGATACCGAGTCGTCTAGGTAGGTACCACCGCAGTGCCAGATATCGTCCCTTGAAACACGATTGCTATGTACATTTGTGTTTCGGCATGAGGGCACTGTAGCTAGTGAAATTACCGGGTATAACATCTGTCGTCTCGGGTGTCGGGCGCAGTGCGGCATTGATGGAGGATAATAACTGTCTATCAGAGATTCAATCAATGCCGATTTCATAGTCAGGCGTATCAATAACCATAAAGGGAGCGCCCTGACCGTTCTGTACACTTTTAACATAAAAAAATACATAACATCAACCTTTCAGCACGATCCGTCCAGTGGTTTGGGCTATGCGTTGATACATCATTATGTATACCAGTCACCCTTGAGTTATATATATATAGAGTTTGACGACTCATGTGGTGTGGCGGTTGAGAGGTCGGCCGCAACACCAAAGGTTCCGGGTTCGATCCCCGGGCAGTACAAACATTTGTGTGCATGAACATGTCTGTTCGTAATGGTCTGGGTGTTTTCTATGTATAATATGTATGTATTTACAAAAAAAAGTATATAAGTATTTTTATCCGTTGTTTAGTACCCATAATACAGGCTTCGCGCTTAACTTGGGGCTAGTGGCGCTGTGTGAATATCAGTGATTTTATTAATTCAAACACGACGGCAATTAAAACTGGCAACATATAACACGCGCACACTGAGGACTGGCGAAAAGCTATTAGAGCTGGAAACGGAGTTAGGCAGGTTGCATTGGGACATAATAGTTTTGTGTGAAGTCCGAAGAGAGGGGGAGGATACCACAATACTACAATCCGGCAACCTGTTTTACTACTGGGAGGGCGACCAGCTATCCCAGGGTGGTGTCGGGTTTCTCGTCCATAAGTCTCTCATCAACAACATCGTGAAGATCGAAAGTGTGTCAGCTAGGGTAGCGTACCTTGTACTAAGAATCACCAAGCGCTATGCGCTGAAGGTGGTACAGGTTTACGCACCGACTTCATCGCACTCCGACGATGAAGTGGAGGTATGTATGATGATATCAGCAGAGCAATGCATACCTCCAAGACACACTTTACGGTCGTTATGGGAGACTTCAACGCAAGGCTGGGCATTCGAAGTGGTTGTGAGTTGAAAGTGGGGCAATATGGATTTGGACACCGGAACCCCAGGGGACAGCGGCTGGCCGATTTCATGGAAAAAGAGGGACTCTTTATGATGAACTCTTTTTTCAAGAAGCCGCCGCAGAGGAAGTGGACTTGGTTGAGTCCCGATGGTTCCACACGAAATGAGATTGACTTCATCATGACCACCAGAAGACATATATTTAACGACGTCTCTGTGATCGCCAGGGTGAAAACCGGTAGCGATCACCGTATGGTAAGAGGCACGTTAAATATTAATGTTCAACTGGAGAGGTCTCGCCTGATGAAGTCTACGCTCCGACCTAACGTGCTTCAAATCAATAACCCCGAGAGCTTTCAACTCGAACTGCAGAATCGCTTTGAATGCCTAGAGAGCTGCGTAACAGTGGACGATATAAATAGCGGGCTAGTGGAAACTCTGCAAACAGTTGGGTCTAAGTTTTGCAAGGGACAACGCAAATTAAGACCCAATAAACTATCTCAACAGACTCTCGATCTCATGGCGACAAGACGACAGATGAAACTGCAGTCTTCAGACGACGCGTCACAATACCGGCAGCTTAATAGACGTATATCCAGCTCCTTGCGACGCGATATTCGTCGCTTTAATACAAAGTGTATTAAAGAGGCGATCGAACGGAACAGGGTTCCAAGGTGTTTGCAAGGAACATGTCTGTTGGGCAAAGCCAGCTGACTAGTCTGAAGACCAACAGTGGAAATGTAGTCTCATCCAAACCAGAGATTTTGAGGGAGATTGAGAAGTTTTACAGCGAGTTATATACCGCTACACAGATTCCCGCTTCAAGCTTAGCCGAAGACCCGAGAGCTAAGTTAACCCGACATTTATCTGAGGATATCCCGGAAGTCACCTTGAGCGAGATTAGGATGGCTCTGAAACAACTTAAGCGAAATAAGGCCCCCGGAGAAGACGGAATTACCGCAGAACTTTTGAAAGCAGGTGGCACGCCAGTGCTTAAGACCAGAAGCTCTTCCGTGATCCAGGGTGCGACGCCAGAGGCGTGGAGCAATGGCGTGGTGGTGCTTTTCTTCAAAAAAGGCGACAAAAACCTTGCTGAAGAATTATAGACCCATCACGCTATTGAGCCACATTTACAAGTTGTTCTCCAGAGTCATCACGAACCGTCTCGCGCGTAGGTTTGATGATTTCCAGCCCCCGAACAAGCCGGGTTCCGCAAAGGCTTCAGCACCATAGACCACATACATACGCTGCGGCAGGTTATACAGAAGACTAGAGAGTATAACCGGCCATTATGCTTGGCGTTTGTGGACTATGAGAAAGCCTTTGATTCGATCGAGACTTGGGCTGTGCTTCAGGCCCTCCAACGGTGCCATATTGACTTTCGCTATATCGAAGTATTGAGATGTCTGTACGAGAGCATTACTATGTCAGTCCGTGTACATGAAGAGCTTACACAACCTATCCAATTGCACCGAGGAGTGAGACAGGGAGACGTTATATCTCCGAAACTGTTCACAGTTGCGTTGGAAGATATGTTTAAGCTGCTCGATTGGAAAGGACTTGGCATCAACGTAAATGGCGAGTACATCACTCATCTTCGATTTGCCGATGATATAGTAGTCATGGCAGAATCCATGGAGGATTTAAGCACTATGCTCGAAACCCTAGACGGAGCTTCTCAACAGGTGGGTCTTAAAATGAACATGGACAAGACGAAAGTCATGTCTAATGCCCATGTCGTACCTATACCGATATCAGTTGGAAGTTCTGTCCTCGAAGTTGTTGACGAATATGTGTACCTGGGACAGGTAGTCCAAATGGGTAGGTCCAATTTCGAGAAGAGGTTTCTTGTCGAATCCAATTAGGATGGGCAGCGTTCGGGAAGTTAAGGTAGATCTTTTAGTCCAAAATACCTCAGTGTCTCAAGACGAAGGTCTTTGACCAGTGTGTGTTGCCAGTTATGACATTCGGAAGCGAAACGTGGTCGCTCACTAAGGGCCTCTTGAATAGACTCAAGGTTGCTCAGCGTGCTATGGATGTTAGGTGTCTCCCTACGCGATAAAATCCGAAACGATGATATCCGTAGGAGAACTAGGGTGACCGACATAGCCCAGAGGATAAGCAAGTTGAAGTGGCAGTGGGCAGGGAACATGGTGCATAGAACCGATGGGGCGGAAAGGTTCTCGAGTGGCGTCCACGTAACGGAAAGCGAAGCGTAGGCCGACCCCTAACCAGATGGACGGATGATCTGGTTAAGGTGGCGGGTAGCAGATGGATGTCAACTGCTAGGGATCGGCCCGCGTGGAAATCATTAAGGGAGGCCTTCGTTCAGCAGTGGACATAATTAGGCTGTAATGATGATGATTTATTTATTCATTATATATATTTAAAAGATACTTTCTAATTTAGAAGGATAAGGGGAAACAGCGAGAACGGCCTAAAATCGTCTCGGATTCTTTTATAAACATCGTAAACTTCTCAATTCATACAAAACAACACATTTGAACGGTGCCAAGATTTTTATAAATATGTTTAAATGTATAAATTAGCATATATTTGGACAGTGGCGTGCACTCCATATATGCAAATAAGCAGTGCATACCCTGTCCAGAAGACCCGAAAAATCGTCAACATATTAAATGATTTTCACTTATTCGCCCATATTCTGTAGATTTGAAACCATAGGCGATCTGTTGTCATCAACAGCATTCAATTCGACAAGAAAATATATTATTTATTGTTTTTGTGATTAGTGTGACTTCACTTTGCATACCCTACTCATACCTCTGTGCACGCCACTGTATATGGAAATATTTAGACGACTGATAATATGCGCACATAATAATATTGTTTACAATGATCGTATATTAAAAAGTTAAAAGAAATAAAAAACTGAAATCAAGACTGATGACATAAGGTCTGTATGGACTAGTTTGGACCGTGTGTGACCTTTGACATCTGGTCCGAGGTCTAGGTATGCAGTAGATCCACGTTCAACACGTCTACCAATGTCTATTTCTGAGATATCAGGCAATGTAATTTGTAATGTTAGACAATTCATTCATGTTTAGCTCTACGGTGAAGGAAAACATCGTGAGGAACCTTCATGACGCTTGCCGAAGAGATTCGAAGGTTGTGTTGTGAAGTCGTCCAATCCGCCTGGGCCCTGGAGACTAAGGCCTAATCACCATATACGGGTAGGATCGGTTGGGACGTTTAATGAGCTTATGATGATGATGATGAGATTTTTTAAGAGAATATGAAACATATTTTAAAGTGTCCACTGCTTGAAAGGCCTGTGCTTTATATGAGGTCATTATAGGCTGGCAGATTAATACACATTACATCCGTTATATATTATTGCAAAACATGTTATGAAACTTTATCTACTTCGACATTTGTACATTGTTGTATGTGTAATAAATAAAGATATTTATAAATTCTGACAGTAGGTTAATTACTGTTAATAATATACAAATCAATAAGTAAACTCAAGATAACAAGTTATTTATGTTACTAAAATTATATTGTCTCACAACATACATAAATAAATATCCACTGACATTCACACAGCGCCATCTAGCCCCAAGTTAAGCGTGAAGCCTGTATTATAGGTACTAAACAAGGGATAAACATACTTATATATATTTTTCTTTTGTTAATACATACATATTATACATAGAAAACACCCAGATTATTACAGACATGTTCATGCATACAAATGTTTGTACTGCCCAGGACCAGAACCGCTTCAGATGACTCTGCTAGACTCTTGGAGACGTGTCTCAACCGCAACACCAAATGGGTCCTCTTCATGTCTACAAATAAGTAATTCAATTTGACGACCCATCTGGTTTGATAGTTAAATGTCAGCTATTACACCAAGGGTTCCAGGTTCGAACCCAGGTTTGTGTAGAAGCATGTGTCTCAAAAGTTAAAATCCATTTATTTCAAATTAGGCTTACAAAAAGCACTTATGAACAAAACAAATAAAATACTAAACTAAAAATATGAATTTGGATGCTTGAAAAAAAGCGCTTCAGTGGTTTGGCCTGTTGAGAAAGACATCTCAACCATTACACTTATTAGGTTGTCAAAGGATAACTTTTCATTAAAATATTATTATTACCTTTTTTTATAGAAGTATACAAAATACATTTTATCAATCAAAAGTTATCTTCATTTTTATCTATAAACATAATGACACAGATAATTAAATGTAGTTTTCATACTAAATACATGTTGTTTGTTATGATTTCATGTACACAAAAAAGAGCTAAAAAAATTGTATTTAATAAAAAAAGGAATTACTGAAATAATAATTTCTGTCTTTCAGCTTTATTCAAAAGTAATTTTAACATCTCCAAAGCATTGAGTTAAGTGTATATCAATGCTCCAAAGTAGAGGATTTAATGTTTTGAAAACTTAACCTAAAAGCTCCAATTCCAATTTAAAAGGTAGTTTATGAATTCTAAGTCCATGGTGCAGACTTGATTGGTAATCGAAAGGTTGTTACGATTTTTATATTACATACACGGTCGGATGGCATCACACTACGCCAATTAGTGCGTGAAAGTAAACGCTGAAATGTTGTATTAGCAAAGTCGGTTTCGATGGTATCAAGATATTCGAGAGCGTTTGATGGCGTTCGTTTAGGGAACATCTGCAACGTTAATGCTGCAATAAAGAAGCCGGGATGACCTTGAAAAGCCAAGCAAGACGCGCCGCCACCATATATTGTTCGCCGTAGTTAAACAAAGTACGTAAAACCCGAATGCACTCAATTCCACAGACGTTGGGGGTTCCAGAAAATTCTATTATAAACCGGTTTCTTTGTACACATCGATAACACATAGTTAATTTAGAGCATCAAAATAGCACAAAATATTGCCTTTTTAGGGGGAAGGGGGGGCCCCTATGCCGTGGCCATTACGCGGCCTTCTGCTATTCTTCCAGCTACGATATTTAGGTAATGGTGTTACGTTAGTAACACCTTCTTTACTGTTGCTACGAACGTATTTCTTGTTCTTCTTTCTCAATCGATCCGCATGCGATGTTGTCGCGTCTCCCGCGCCTTCTTCCGCCACCGGCTTCGGTTCTCCGTCCACCGCCACGTTTTCAGAGTCGGCGCGGTCAACCTTCATCGCGGCGAAGGAATCTACTAAACCTCTCGGTGGTAATAAAACAAGACTGCTTTTGGTTTGGTGGATACAGTAGAGATCGAATCCACTAGGATTCTCACAGAATCAGGTACCGAAATAGAAATTCAGTTCGATAAACAATGGTTCCTATACGACACACGTCTTTGTTTTGAGAGCGCAACAGTCTGAAGTTAGCAAAATAACATGGCGGTAATGCTGAGTACCAACTTTCTGATATAAAACATTTTTTTATATTTACATATTAGCTTTATTCTTCTGAGTCATGTTTTTCAGCATTTTGTTCTTAATTAGAATAATAACAACGACAAGACTACTTAGACATTTATAGCTAGCCATAATTGTTTTTACATATTATTTAAAAGCGAAGTTTATGAAAATTATGGACTAGTACGTTGAAAATACACTGGTTATTTTGAAATGTGTTATTTGATAAGCTTTATTTGCATAGATCAAAATACCATTGCACCAGTACGTGAATTATTGGTTTCGGTTCGGTACTGTTGTGAATACAGTTGTCAGTGGTCGATGCGTCAATGTCACTTTTTAGTGTCAACAACAAGTTTAGCGAGTATTTAAATTAAAATGAAAGTACAAATAACTTTCGCCGAGTTTCATTTATTAAGTAGTCAAGAATCTCATGATATCAACTGGTCGTGTAGCGATTCAAGTGACTTCGAGAACGTTTCGTGTAACATTGAGAAAGTGAAGTATCCAAAGAAAGCTAATAGAAAGAGGAAACGCAAACAAACTATACATAAAAACCTCTCTAACTTGGATATAACTGTTATTCTCGACTGTATCAAAGAACTAAACATCTGTAAAACCAAAAAGTCCGGATCTTTCAAATTTGGGTGAATGGCGATAAGAAATGCACGAAGTAAGTCGCAATACTCTGTAAGTACACATATTATCGGCATACAATTGCAATGATGAGCCTAAATCCCCAATAATAACATGCAAAACAGAGTACACAGTCAAGCTAAAGTCGATAGGTTATTAAAAAGCCCGATTCTTATACTGAAAAGTGTATCACCAAAAATTTCACCCATGTCAAGAAAAAGTTGTTCAAAAAAGACATTGTAACTGGAAATTTATATAAAACTAATGAATCTTTCATTTTAAACGAGACCTATACTTTGGATAGAAGAAAATCAGATAAATGTAGTTCTGTATATACATATTTAGTATGTATCAATAGAAAACAAGATCGTCTTACTCTACTGCGACATAATAGAAAAAGTAAAACAAAAAAATCATTTAAAGATCATAATTCAGAATAAGATTAGACAATAGCATATGAGGTGTTTCTAGAACCCAAAGGTAGCTCAGATTATATATTATTGTCATCAAGAACACCCGAATTAAAACAATATACAGTTATATGCTAATGTCTGAGACCCATTGCAGATCTCGCGTAAGTGAAAAAATATTTTATAGCGTTTGCTCAGAAGAATGCATCAACAAACTATCAGCGATATATCAACATCGCAGAACAATTCTAAAACGAGTGATGATGTTGAAATCACAAATACGTTAACTCAATTTGTTTCTAACAAAAACAGTACTGAATCTGTGAAATTGGAAGAAGACAACATTAAAATTGAAAAAAAGAAAATCAGATACAAAAAGATGATTTCTATACAGATGTATTAAATCTACAAGAAACAAAATGTCATTATTTCTCTATGGCACCACGAAAGGTTTTTGGGCGTAAATCAATTTATCCGAAAAGATGATTTAGGCTTTCAGATTTGTAAGATTAGTTTCAAATATGGCTGCCATTTGTTAGAAACAATGGATTAGAGTGATGATATTTATTTAATTTTAATCAACAGTTGTATATAACAAGCTACTCTATGTCACATGGCTCTCCCATTTGAAACTTATGAGCATACAATAGATATTAGATTACAATGTATAGTAATATAAATCGTGTAATAAATTGAATGTAATATTAAGAATAATGATTAGGTAAACTTAAAAATTATTTGTTTTTAAATTCTTATCTTATTTTTTCAAGTAATTCAGCTGATTCCATTGGTTTTGAGTTTAGATTGCTGTGTGATGTTTGAGTTAATACGATGACTAGGAAAAACATCTGGCTATATTCCAGTTTTGTCAATACAATATAATACTAATCCACTGATTAACCTAACGCCATACTAGCCTAAATAAGTTTGGCCTGTAATCGGATTACTAACAATGGATACACCATATACTTTTTGTAAATACATTATTTAATATCTATCTATAGGCGTCGGTGCTCAATGGTTGCACTGTTGTCTTCTACCGGGAGGCTGAGTTCACTTCCCGCCTACGTCCCAATTGTGTTTTCGAATTTCGAATTATATTACGTATTCCGCGCTTCGGTGAAGGAAATATGTGTAAAAATAATGCGCCTGCGAATATTCAAAGTTGCGCGTGAAGTCGTCCAACCCGCACTGGGGCCGCGTGGTACTACTAGTCTAATCACCCTATCGGTAGGCTCGATGCCCTCGTTGGGGCGTGTAAGGAGTAGATGATTGATTGATATTTTAAATACAAAAAAGCATGTTCATGCACACAAAATGTTGTACTCAGCTACAATTCTCAAAACGTTTTCGTGAAACCTGAGGCCAGATGCCGGACTGGGCCGTCATGGCGACTAAGCACTGTACACCCTCGTAGGCTGCGGCCTGACCGCCTGGTTGACATTTATGATTGACAATGATGATAAGTAATAATCTCAACGCCTGTATTCATGCTATCTTATTTTGAAAATAATAATGAATACCATGGAAATGTATAGTTCACCATAATAGACCCAATTCTACTGTTTTGTATTAAAATATAAACAATAAGTCGTAATTTTTCTTAGTGTGTTATGTAGTTTAAAGCTATTATCTATCAACAATATGATATCTTTTACATTAAGTTATCCCTATACAGTTTGGATTGGCATTACAAAAAGATAAAAACAAGTTGCCCCGAGCAACCGTATTGTTTATTCAATGTCCAACACAGATGACTGGTTCAAAACATTTGTTTTCATGAAAGTAGTGTAAGTTTTTGTGCAGAACTGAGCTGGTGACACCGATATTGATACCAATCGTCTTGACAAATTCCTAAAATTGCGTGTTCACTCGCTATTTATATGATTAATTAAAAAAGGGACAGTTTCAAATCCACGTAGTACTCTACCAGTCTGTTTCAAGAAGGGCGTTAAGCATTGTACTAGTATTACAACGCGTCGGAGCTTTTATTATTTGAAAGGTTACGCTAACAAGTGTAGATGATTACATTTTCATCTTGTACTGTTGTATAAATCAATATAGCACTATTTTCTGTTATTTAGGCTGTTGGTTTCCGCACTTGATCCGTGCGTGGCCATGTGCGTGAGCCAGCGCCTTCAGTCACTCCAGTCAGGAGGAGCTCCCTCCACAACATATTCAGTTTTCCCGGTTTCCTCAGGGCGTCCCGCAATTGTTACCGTGAGCGCCCCCTATGGAGGGTGCGCCCCCGCGATTTCCCTGCGGATCGGGTACGCCTTGATCTCAAAGCACAAGCCCACGTTTCTCCTCTCCTGCATACACTCTGCATAGAGGACTGTCCGTGATTACCTAGGTGTAAAGTGCGTTGTAAGGTGCGCCAGTGTTCATTGGATCGGTTCTGTCACCAGTCTAAGGCTATCTGCCATGCGTAGAAGACGCCTGGACATGTTTCCTTATCCAGAAGCATGTCTCCTGGACTCCTGCACACTTGATTCGAGCACCATTAAAGCGATACCAGGATTATCGATAGAAAATCAATATTATTTGACCAAAATTGAGACAACATAAATTATGAGCAAGTAACTAGATTTTCACACTAATTCATACAATACTAAATACGGGAAGAGCAAGATATCACAAGAAAAGACACAAATGTACATAAGAACGTTAAACTCTGGAGGCGGGTAACTTAACTTAATCTTGCAGCGTATCATGTAAGAGCGTCGGATTAAATACTTATAATGTGGAATTCGAAACACATGTACTTAGTGCGGAATTTGAACTGCGCTGTTCAATTGAAAGGCAGCAGTCCACACCAATAGGCACCGACAGTCTAGTAGTTACCATAGAATTATTAATCATAGGTAGGTGTAATGGACTTCTCTGCTGAACTTTGTTCTGGAACTTATGGCACCTGCGACAGATTCAGGTATATTGTAGGTCTTATTACCGTG
>PQWD01004104.1:0-21218 GCA_019425675.1 Leucinodes orbonalis
TTGTTTAAAACTTAGTTTATCTTCTGTAGTTGCAAAAATATTAAAAAATGATGTTATATTTTCAATGTCAAGAGGTTCAAGGTATTCTATTTGTAAAAACATGGGTCAGATAAATTAGTAATATTTTATAGTTTAAAAATGAATTTCTCAAATTTTGTTAATTAATAAAAGCATCAGTTATATAGAAAGTTTTACTTGATAGTCAAACAACATTAAACAAAACATTAAAATTATTTTTTCTTGTTAAAAAAACACAAAATAGTAGTTATTACAATTTTAAAATTTATAGTATCATTTTATTTTAATCTTACCATTTTTAATTTTTAAATACACAAGCTTATAAACAAAAAAACATAATATTTATTTCTAATTTCTATGCTTCTGTGCGCAATGGTTAGCGCGTTCGGCTGTTAACCGAAAGGTTGAGAGTTCGAGTCTCTCCAGAAGCGTTTTTTTATATTAATATCACTTAATATTAAAGATACTTGTTAAAAACAAAAGTTGTATTTTGATTAATATCACATTTACTTTAGATTGAAAATTTTACCATATTTTAGATAAGTGCAATGATTTATTCTGCTCACTGATGAACAAAATTTAAGTATGTTCTCTTTTCTAGAGTTTTTTAGTTAAACTAGAAAATTGATAACAATGCAAAATAAAGTTATATTAATAATTTTTTCGTTACTTTAAGTATTTACAGATATGCTATTAATTAAATGTCAATATGATAAATGTTTAGTTAAATTGACATAATGAAATCCAATAAAGTTTATTAAAACTATTTAATTTGTTGTTCTATCAAATCTGCCAAACTTTGTGAAAATTTTTCATGTTTAAAATTTCCTTAAGCGTTTTATTATTTAGGTGTAAAACCTTATCAAATTTATTTAAAAGTTCCAAATTGTGAATAATCATTATTATTGTTTGATTTTTCCGCCAGTATTGCTTCTATAAGATTTATTGAATCTTTATCTAAAGCTGCTGTTGGTTCGTCTAAAATTAAAATTTCTTGTTTCTCAACATAGCGCGCATCAATAAAATTTTTTGTTTTCTCCGCCACTTAAAAACCGACCTCTTCCCCTACGTTAGTATCAAACCCATTTCAAGATTTGAAAATAAATCAAAAAGACCAAATTTTTTACATAATGAAAATTTTGTCATCTGTTACGTTCTCATTTCCATATTTTATTTAAATTTGACTGTTTCGTTAAATAAAAAGTATTTTGTGGTATATATCCTATTAATTTCTAAATGAATCTTCATTAATATCATTTATATTAATATTGTCAATTAAAATAGAACCAGTAAAATTCTCAAATTTTAAGAATAGTTTCATAAGAGTCGATTTACCACTTCCATTTGATCGACTATCGCAACCTTCTCACCTTTGAGAATTTCAAAATTTAAATTTTCAAAAACTTTCTATTTTCATAGCTAAAACTTATATTAGAAAACTTTATAGAGTCTTTAAAATTCTGTATTTCTTTCTTATTTGATTCAATTTAAGATCTAATATAGCATCATGTGAAGATCTAGCATTTGTAATAGCCTGAGTATATCGGGTATAAATATCCAAGATTGCCTAAATTTAAAGAAACTGTGGAAGCAATAGACATAAAGTAAATAAGTTGACCAGATGACATTTTATAAGACAAATATCTGTAAGTCCAGCGTAAATAATTAAAAACTTTGAGATATAAAAATCAATCTTTGAGCAAGATTTAAAAAATAAAAAGCTCTCCATAATTTGTTAGAAATGGCTTCATTTTCTTTTAAAAAATTATCGTATTTCCCTACTTCATATTCTATAGTTCTAAAAGCTATTATAGTTTCATGATTTATCAGACTGTCTTGTAATTATTACAAGTTTTTTTCGGCTGTATTTAGAGCTTTTCTAATATTCTCTCCATATTGCAATTCCTATTGTTATAGAACCGTATATTAAAATACAAATTCCCATTATATACCCGGCAAATCCTCCATATCATTCCAACAGAATATAAAGCAAAGACAAGTTTTAAAGTAATTGGAACAAACTTGTAATAAAAATTTCAATAATTTCACTCGCTGATTTTGCTTTTCTTTCTATTATTGTTTGTATTCACCACTACCAATATTAAATTCTGCTGGAGGAAGACTTATAAATAGTTTAAAAGTAGATTTAGACATATTACGATAGATGAATTGCACAACTCCAGTAAAAACAAATCCATTTACTTCTGATAAAACACCAACAATAATCATTTGTAAAATATATTTTTTAGAGCATCATTCTCATTTTTGTGATTTTCTATTGCAGAATTCAAATCATGAATTTTATCACATGCTTTAATTTCTAATATAGAATAAACAAGTTGAGAAAATTGGTATTACAATAAATTTAAGCATTTTAGACTTTATTAGATCTTTAAATAAAATTTCCTTTATAATTTCAAAGTTAGATATTTTTTTCATAGATGGATGTTTTTAGAAATTTTTAAATAAAATGTAAAACAATGAAAATTTTTGTTTTAAATTTGTAAATAATCTAAAACATTTACTTAGGTTTAAAATTTTTATAATGCGATTTATGTAAAAAATATATAACTTATTTTTTTTCACTAATAGTAAATTACTATTTCAAGACATTGGAACATTTCATAAAATTTTTTATAAAGGCAACGGTCATTCAACTATGATAATACTACAAAATGTTTAGGAATGAAAAATAAGAGGTATAGAACTGAAAAGTATAAACTTTAATTTTAATACAGAAATATTCGATTACTTTATCAATAAAAAGTTGTAATTGTAAAATAAATAAAGAAAAGTTAACTTCTTGTAGATAAGCGCTACGATTTTTATGTTAAAAATAGTTTAATGCATTATATTTAAAGACCTATGGTAAAAAGATGTATTAAAAAATTGACAAAATAGGCAATGGCTGAAAATTTTGTATAAATAAATTTTCCTACATGTTTTTTGATTTAATTTGCCTAATTTCTACCTTTTTTAGTTTGTAAAATTTTGATCTTATAAATATATTATTCAATATAAGTTAATATTCAATAAAATACCTATATTTAAATAAACAAGTAAATTATTAATGTTACAAGGTGCTTTAATAATATCAGAGTTGTCTCGAGTATAATAATAAAATTATTAAATATGGCGTCATAATTCATATTACAAATATTTTTTTTTAAAAACACAAAATAAAAAATAAGGTACAAAGAAAGACACGAAATACAAAAAAGTTCTAATTACAAATTTATTCATTACATAAAATATCCATAAAATACAAAGGATCTTCTGTAATTCTATTTTTTACAGCTGTTATTGTTTTTATTTGATTATCATTTACATATAAAATTTTATCAAACAGAGACAGTAATTCCAAGTTATGTACAATCATAAGAAAAGTGTGATTGTTAAATTCCTTAAAAAACTCATCAATTCAAGCTCTGTTTCTTTGTCTAATGCAGAAGTTGGTTCATCTAACAAAACAATCTGAGAATTTTTCAGTAATGCCCTCATAAGCATAATTTTCTGTCTTTCACCACCAGATAAAAGTCTACCTCTTTCACCGACAGAAGTATGAAATCCATCTTTTAATTCTTCAATGGTTTTGTCTATTCCTATTTTTTTAGCAAATTGAAAAATTTCTTTTTCAATTACATTTCTCGTACCATACGAATATTGTAGTTTACCGTATTGTTAAACAAAAAAGTATTTTTGTTGCGTAAGAAATTAAATTTCTGTAAGATCTATCGGAAACATCTTCAATATTAATATCATCTAAAGTATACACCCTTCATATTTGTAAAACTTCATTATAAGTTTAATTAAAGTACTTTTACCAGTTCCATTTTTCCCAATTATTGCAACTCTTTCACCTTTTTTTATTGTAAAAGATGCCTCTGATAAGATCTGACGATTCAAATAAGTAAAAGAAACATCTTTGAATTCTAACTTTCTTGTAAAAGTTATGTCTCTAAGTTTATCCACTTGATTGTCCTCTTTGAATTCATAATATCCAGATTTCGCATTTAAAAATCCTTGAACATACCTTGTGTACAACATTCCCATTTCACTTAAAGAACTTGTGAGTGTCTTACTTATAGAAATAATAGACAAGTTGTTTTGGAGTAAACTTTATATAAAATATCCAAACGAACCAAGAAAATAATAAAAATAGCTTGTATAGAAAAGTTAACTTTTGTAAAAAAATAAAGCGTATAAAATTCTGTGAGATTTTACACCGAAATATTCGAAAGGTATTTGTGTCTTATCAAAATATTGTATAGTTTTTTCTTCAGTATTGTAGGATTTAATAGTCTCGTGATTAGCCAAAAATCTTGCAATTTATTCGACATTTTATCTTGTGACGTGTTATATTCCCGCCTGACGTTGTTTCGCCATATGGAAAATAAAAATGTAATGCAAACATACAAAGCACTACTAAAGAGCATGACGTATAAAGCACCAGACCCTAAATTACTATAAACAGAAAAAAATGACATAATTACAATTATTATAGTAGGAGTAGCTGATAATGTTGTTAATTCTAAAATATCCCCATAAGCTCTACTTTTTCTTTCTATTATCGTTTGTATCTTTCCACTTCCGATTTTATTGAATGTTTCTAAGTTAAGGGAGATGTAATGAAAAAAAGCTTCTACCCCTACAATTTTGTATAAATATTGTATAGGTCCACTAAAAACAATTTCATTAACTTGTTTTAAAATGATAGAAGAGGAATAAAAAGCGATATATAAAATTATATTCATTGTTGCACTTACCTTATCTTCAAAATTTTCTGCTATTAATTTTGAGACATTACTTGCTTGAACCTCCAAATAGCACGCAATAATTGTAGAAGCTATTATAGGAACCATTAAATATCTTATATATCGAATATTATAACAATATTTAATAAAAGTGTCATATAAAATTTCAGAATTTGTCTTTTCCTTCATAGGGTAAATAAACATTAAAATTATGTAAACAATTATCTGTTAAGATCTTTTATTATATTTTATTACTAATTTCAAATAAAAAATAAACTGTGAAAATCTTATAAAAGAATTTTATTAATAAAACTGTAAAAATCTTATAAAAGAATTTTTAATAAAAATAAACTGTAAAATCTTATAAAATTTTTTAATAAAAATAAAATTTTAAAAATCTTATAAAAGAATTTTAAAATTATTTTTTTATTATATTTGATTGCTAATTGTAAAAGTAATTTTAAAATTATTTTTTTATTAATAAAAACAGACTGCAATTTCAAAATAGAACTTTATTAATAAAAATAGACTGCAATTTATAATAAAATTTTATCAACAATCATAAAAGTAGGTCTTCCATGAGGACATTTCCAAGGCTTTGATAATGTTCCTAAATTTCGCACAATTTTTTCCATACTTCCTTTATTTAAACTATCGCCTATCATAGTGCTCATTCTACAAGCTTTAGAGGCTAAAATTTTATGAATCTTACTCATTTTATTATCTTCGTTTTTTACGCTTTCTAGGAGGTCATAGAAATCTTCAACTTTAAATTCGTGATTTTTTAAAACAGGTAAAGTTAACAATTCCGAATTTCTAATTTCAAACCCGAAGTCGTAAAAAAGTTGTAAATTTTTTTCTATAAAAAGCAAATCGATTGAACTTAATTTTAAGTTTAATGGACATATCAATTTTTGCTTAATCATTTTTGTTGTTATTTGTAAATTTTCATAATTATAAATTTCATCTGCTGCGTGCTGATCAATGACCAATAAATAACTTGTTTCGTTTTTTACTAATTTCGTGACTATAAAGCCTTTGTTAAATTGTCCTATAATCTCCATATCATAAAAATCATTTTTTTGCACAACTAAAGAAATCTCTTGTTTAGGAATTGGATTAATAAAATCATATATTGTTTCTTCTAATACAATAGAAATATTTTCTTGCAAACTGTCATCAATTGATTCAATAATTGGTCTTCAACTTGAAAATCTTCGTCATTTAAAATTTTAGGAATAGTGAAAAGTTTTTTTATTGGTGAATTACTAAAAATATGTTTTAAATTAGAACTTTTTGGTGTCTCTAAAAAATTATTTACCATTTTATCTTCAATTAATTCCAATTCGCTTTCTGTGTGTTGTCTTTGATTTTTCTCATTAACAAAATTATCTAAAAGATTTTGTGTATCATTTTCTAAATTATCATCTATAATAAGTTTTGGAGCCAATAAGTTATCATCTATAATAAGTTTGACATAAGTTATTATCATCATAATAAGTTTTGGAGAAAAGTTATCATCTATAAATAATGTTCTGGATTTTTAATTATTGTTTTAATAAGTTTTGGAATAATATCATCATTTTTTATAATTATCGTTTTAATAAGTTTTGGAACTAATAAATTATCATCAATAATAAGTTTTGGAGTTAATAAATTATCATCTATAATAAGTTTTGGAGATGATAAATTATTTTTAATTGAACTTTTAAACTTTTTATTATCATTATAAATTGGTGAAAAGTTTTCTTTTTTTATATGAATCTTTTTATTATTACAAAATGATTTCTCTTCTACTTTGAAAACCATTTGATTACTAAAAAACTCTGTTATATCACTTTTTAATAAATTTATAATTTTTTCTTCATTTTCAATTATGACGTCAGTTTTTGTAGGAGAAATATTAAAATCACAGATGGATTTTAATTTTAAAATAAAAACCGGATTACCTTCAGAAAAAGATTAAAAGTGCTTTTTATCTTTAAAACATTTTTGATGTTACAAGTCTTTATCGCAAAATATAAAAGATTCTTCTTTGGAAATTGTACAAGGCAACATAAAAAATAATAATTCTCATTTTCTTTGATCAGTGATCATTATAAAAATTTTTAAATCTTTCTTTACAAGATTCTTCTAAAGTATCTGAGCCTTTTTACTACAAATAACATTTCTTTGTATTTAACAATAATATCTGTTTTATAAATTCTTGAGTAACCTTCTACTAAGTATAAAATCTTTTTTATGTAATCATTTTTTATTTAGTTTCTTTCTAATTGGGCAATTATTAAAAATATTAGATATACTTACTGTTGTACCTTTTCTCTTGGAAAAGGACAATTTCATTATTAGTTATATTTTTTTATAACCTATATCATTTGTTTCGTGTTTCGAAACAATTTCTAAATTGCACATATTTTTTATTGAAGATAAAGCTAAGCCTCTACCCGCAAAAAAGATTATCTGAATTTTTGTTAAGACCTAAAACGTAAAAAGTTGTTAACTCTTTCGAAGTACACCCTTCATTACCAATATTAGTTAAATCTTTAATACCTAGACCGTTATCGTTTACTTTTAATAAATCTTCATCTATAAAAACCTTAATAACACTAGCTTTTGCATCTAAAGAATTTTCTATAAGTTCTTTAATTATTGTATATGTGCTTTGAATGTATTGCTGGGACTTAATAAATTCCGAAGTTTCTTGTGACAGTTTTTTTATCATGACCACATTATTTCAAAATTATAAAAACTGTTTGGCGGGATTTTTTCCCTCCAAAAAAAAGAAAATAAACAATTTTACGTTAAAACCCTAAGAAAATGGTAGAGGATTTAAAGAATCTTGATAAAATTAAAAATCTTATAAATGATATTGAAAATGAATTTGAAATAAATAAAAATGAAATTGAAAAAGCTGTGTCAAATACAAAAAATGAAATAAAAATTGTACAGTTTGATTTTGAAAATAAAAAAGTTAAAGCAAATAAAAAATATACAAATTTAAAAGATCAATACAACAAATTATTAGATGAAAAAAATTTTAACTTAACAACAATTAATAACGATCAAGAAGATTTAAAATTGATAGAAAATGAGAATATTGAATTAAGAGGACAAATTGAAAAACAAGAAATTAATAATTTTGATATTAAAAAATTGTTAGAACAAAAAAGATCTTCTGTCCTTGATTTAAAAAAGAAAATTGATACTTTGAGCAAGGCAAAAAATAACAAAGAAACAAAATTATGTCATAAAGTTTTAGAATGTCGTAAATTTTTAGGAATTAATTTTCAGGTAGTTGAGGGAAATAAAATAAAAGTTGTATTTGATAAAATCTGTTCTGATGAAGCATTAGAATGTTATGTTATTTAGACCTAAATGATGGATATAATATTATTGAAATTTATCCTAAGATAATTAGTATTGAAAATATTCAATGGGTCTTAAAGATAAAACTAAATTTTTTGATCTTATTAGAGAAAAGAAAAGAATTTATAAAAGATATTGTAAGTAAAAAAATGTCTTAACAAGTTTTGGTTATTTAAAAAGAGTCAAGCTACATTTTTAAATATTTACAATTTATTCATATTTTATTTGCATAAATAGCTTTGCACTTGGTTTTTATAAATGACTTTTAAATATTGACAATTTTTATTTGCATAAATGACTTTTAAATATTTACAATTTATTTCATATTTTATTTGCATAAATAGCTTTGCACTTGGTTTTTATAAATTTTATTTTAAATGACTTAAATTTGACACTTCTATGATTCGTTTTTTTATTAAATTTGCATAAATGACTATTAACTTGAATTTAAACTTTTTTATTGCATAAACAATTTACTTTTTCAATCTTAAAAATTTTTCACCAGATGTTTTTTCAGTTTCAAACTCACAAAATTCATTTATAAACTTTTTTAATAAATTTTTTTCGTTGCTGTCTAAAATAAAGCTAGTCTTTAGTTTTCTTATAAGTTCCTTAACAGATAGAGATGGTAGTAAACATTCTCTAATTATTTCGTAATTTAAAACTTTAACATTCTTTTGTTGTGTCTCTTTTCCTCACTTATTTCTTCCTTTCCGAACTATTACCATTTTCTAAATTTCAACCAGATTTCAATTTTTACCTGCCCTTGTTAACTTTTTATTTTTATGAATTCGAAATTGTAATCTTCTCCGTCATCGTCCTGAAAAGCATCTTCAAAATCTATTTTTCTCTATCCGAATCATTAGAATCTTCTACTTTTTCATTATCAGGTATAAATTTAGTTAGTTCTTCTTCCTTTTCGATTTCTTTCTGAATATATTTTTGAGTAAATCGATACCACTTCTTTATAGGTGTTATATAAATTACATTACCTTCTTTTATAAAAGTGAAATGACATGAAGATCCAAAACCAACATCTTGCATTTTTCCAACAAAAGATAAAGAATCACTATCTTCAATAAGAAGTGGACATGATTCCTTTTTTAAGAGCTTTATATTCTTCTGTTTCGTATTCAACAACTTCACTTCTTTTTCTAGAATTAAAGACCAATTCTTCTTCTATAGGTTTCTCTCTGGTAATTGTAATAGGAAAATTTAATTTTTTGATATTCAAATTTGTAAAGATACATTTTTTTTTATTTAACTCTGGTAAATAAACAACTTTAAACTTTACCATAAGGGATAAATTTGAGAATAACAATAAATTTAATATTAGTTTAGAATTATTATTTTGTTAAATTTTATAAATCTTCTCTTTGGTAAACTATATGTCTCTTTTTTACATATTAAATAGCACTGAGGTGCCTTCTAGATGTAATGATAGAGATAGATATTCAAAGGGGAATTAATTATCAAAATATCTCTTTTTTATTTTACATATTAAGTAGTTATTGTTTTATTCGATCTTAATTAAAAATGTGTACACAAGTATACAATAAAATGATGCTAGGAAAAACTCTTAAGTTATTTTTAATTTGGACGTGTGATCGAGATAAATGGTGAGTAGATGAGCTCATTTAAATATATCGCTATAATATATTTTTTCCTTCTAAACTTAAATCATTGTTTATGCTGCTATCCAAATTTTAATTAAATGCATAAAAAAGCATGAAGTTTGATTTAATACTTTAATTAAATGTTTAAGTTCATCAGAATTTTATAAACACGCTATGTAGAAAATTTTTAATTAGCACTTTTATAAAAGTTACAATAATAAGTATTTTTTAAAAATTTACAATAATTACTTGTATAGAAGCAACAATATGCATTTTCATATAAATTACTAAATACTTTTCAATAACATAAAATAACACTTTTCTAAACAAACAACTGTCAAATTGTAAACCTTATGAAAAAGATAGTAAGGTTAAATAAAAAATTATAATTTGTTTTGTTTGTTTATAAAAAAAATATAAATAGTTTACACGGAATGCCCTTATAATAATATGACGTATAAAAAACCATTTTATAAAAGATCTATCAATTCAAAGATTATTATTAAATATGTTTTTACTAAACTTTCGTCCGTGCTTTTATTTTTATATTGTACTTGCGACTTTCGTCGTATGTCAATTGAATATTTT
Organism: Leucinodes orbonalis; assembly: GCA_019425675.1. NCBI lineage: Eukaryota > Metazoa > Arthropoda > Insecta > Lepidoptera > Crambidae > Leucinodes > Leucinodes orbonalis. The sequence continues at coordinate 10,343 of PQWD01004104.1, forward strand.
AACAGTAGAAAGTACTAAAAAATTAACTAGTGATATTAAAGATAAAAAAGATGTGACAAGCTTAATTTCTTTTGCTATATAACTATTGTTTCTATACAATGACAGAAGTAAACAATTTTATTTTGTAACACCAGTACAACATGTTTTAGACTTACAGGTAAAACTCATTTAAAAATTTTATTAATATGGAACTATCTCAATATAAAAATAGGTTGTGGGAAATACAAACTATTATAGATAGAGAAAGTAAAGCTATAAGTGAATTGTTGAAGTTATTTGTTATATAATTAATTTTATTTACAATTGTTATCTTGTTTTTCAATATACGACATCTAGGGATTACTTATGGTCGTCATTGTTGTAACACTTGTAATTTACATAATATCAACAGTAAAAATTGTACATTGGAACTCAAATAAGAAGAGAATACAATTGTTCACAACAAAGTGTTCTAATCATTTACACGATGCTTAATTAACCACGAGACTATTTTGTCTTATAAAACAGAAGAGGAATCTTTGAAATACGAAAAGTATGTTTCAGATGTTGAAGAAGATTGTAATAAAATTGGAGATCTTTAAGTGTTTAATTCTAGTTAATAAGGTTATTTTGCTATTCAATTTTATCGTAATAGTCGTAGGAACTTTGGATTTTTTTCATCAAAATGAGTGAAAAAGACTTTGTTTTTTACATTGAATTAATAAAACTTTTATACTAGTTTTGTAACCTTGGTTTCTTTTATTCTAGATATACACAAGCAATATTAAACGCCAAAACTTCTTTTAAACCCGAATTTGTAGAAGAAAAACAAGATCTACAAGAAGTTGAATCTTTTACGAAGGATATAAAAATAATAGACGCCTCGTTTTCGTACGAGAATAAAAAGATATTAGAAAACATAAATTTAACAATTAAAAAAGGAGACAAAATAGCAATAATAGGTAGAAATGGATCTGGTAAAACCTCTTTATTAAAAATGCTATTAAGATTTGATAAATATAATGGGGTAATCCTTCTTGATGATCTTGATATAAATTTAATATCTAATTCTTCTTATAGATCACTGATTTCCTATGTTCCACAAACTTCTTTCTATTTAACGAGACTGTAAATTATAATTTAACCTACGGATATCAAATATAACAAATGACGTAATTTTGATATTAGTAGAAAAATTAAAGTTCACGATTCTATTAATAAATTAGAAAATCAATATGAACAAATGTTGGTGACAAAGGTCATAAATTGAGTGGTGGTGAAAGACAAAAAGTTCTCTTATTGAGATGCGCATTAAAAAATTCAGAAATTCTAATTTTAGATGAACCAACTGCCGCTTTAGATAAAAAAGCTGAATATGAGATTTTAAAAAGCTTGATGGATGAAAATATTGAAAAAACAATAATTATGGTTTTACAAAATTATGAATTACTTCATATGTTTGATAAAATTATAAAAATACAAAATAAAACAGCAACAACAACTTTTATAAATCAAAGTGACACATTAAATTTTTAGAATTTTATAAGTCTTTTAATAAGAAAGGTTAAATTTGTAAATTTATCTTCAGAATTTAAATAAGTCATTTACAAGGTCTTTTAAATTTGCATAAATACACTCGTTAAATACCATTTTGGATTTTTTTGTGATTGGTAGTTTTAAAATTTATTAATATGATATAAAGGGTATTTTAATATTATGTTGTACATTTAAGAAATACTGGGTTATAGTTGTACATTTAAGAAATACTGGGTTATAGTTGTACATTTAAGAAATACTGGGTTATAATTGTACATTCAAAAACTAGTAATGATATAAAAATTTATTAAATAGATAATTATGTCTAATTGTTTGTAAAATAAACTCTTAAAAATGTAATCAACCATTTTTATCATAATATTAAGTTATATGGATTTATTTCTTAAATAATATTTGATATTAAGATCTACAAAATATAACATATAAATTACAAAATATTATAACTTAACTATAAATTAAGCTGTGTTACACTTTTTTATTTTTACTAATATTATTTTACCGTTACGAATGAAAGACAGTTTATGCATTTTATGCAAAAAAGATGCAAATATTAAAATCAATATTCTAAATTATTGTAAACACTGTTTCATAAAGCAATTTGAAAGTAAATTACAAAAAAATTTTAAATATTCCATATAAGAGTAAAATTCTATTTATTTATAACGGGTCAATTGAAAATATTATTTTCTAGACATGTTAGCAAATTTGAAAATAATAAATTTCATGAATTTTTTATTTTTAATTCTTCTGCAACAAAATGTGAAGAAATTTATAAAAATATAATTTTTTCAAAATGCTAAATTTTTTAAAATTTATGAAGAAGTTTTAGAAGTCTCAAATTTTTTAAAAGAGAAAAATATTGTACCAGATAATTTACAAAATGATCTTATTAGTTTTGTAAAATATTATAAAATAGATGTTATTTTATTGTCGATCTCTTGAGAATGTTTGTATTGATTTAATTTACAAAGTAAGTGAAGGTTTAAGAATAAATAAAAATGATGTTGATGATTTAAAATTAAAGATTTTAGTCTTTTTATAAATTTGTACAAGAATATAAAAATAAAGAAATTCAGTTTATGAGTTTTATAAAAATAAAGAAATTCAATTTATGAGTTTTTTAAAAATATAGATATTAATTTTGAAACCACTAGCAAATTGAAAGATAAAAAACGTGCTTCTATTAAAAGATTTATAAATGAAATTGAAAAAAATAATCCGTTAGGATCTTTCAATATAATTAATACAATAAAAAAATTAATTAATTTTTAATTCGTGTTTAGTGTTTTCAAGTTTCATTTGTAAAACAGTTGTTTCATCTCAAATATATAAAATTTAATGTTACAGAAAAAATAAATGATGAAAATCTATCTTTGTTGTAGTGTCTTATTGTCCTTTATAAAAGCTTATTACGACGAAGGAAACACAGATGATTTTGTTAAATACAATAATACTGGTACTGATATTTATGAGGATGAATATGGTCTATTTCCTGAATATGCTTTGACTAAAAAGACACAGAACCAATGGACGACACTTGAGGTGTTCAAAATCAGATACCACTTTTATATTTCATTAAATGTTCATTTACAAAAATACGCTGTCGAGTCCATTGAAAGTGCTTCTAAATCAAAATTAAATATGATTTTACCTGAAAAGAAGCAGTTTTGAGTTATTGGAACTATTGTAAATGAAATCAATAGTGATTTAATAAGATACGGAGCACAAATTGTAACTTTATTACAAAGATATAAAACAGAAGATTTTGTTGTAACAGATTCGTTTGATTCCTCTTGTGAATAAAAGACCCTGTAAGTGATCCTTGATGAAAGTCATAACCAATTAAAAGACGTCTACCAAGATAACATGGGATTACATCTTTTTATTTGGACATGTCCACAAGACAATAAAGACTTTTTGACTATTAAAATAAATGATAATGAAAGATGTGGAAGAACCATAGGAGTACTATGGCAAGGAATAGAACTTACAAGAATTAATATTAAGTCTTCAATTATGGAAGCAATTACTGGTGTTCCAAATTTATATTTAGATGGTCAATTCCGGCCGAAAAATATATTTCACATGTTTGTAAATTTGTAGGTGATTGTGTTGGATCTGAGCCAGGTGTTGTCGGATGGAAAAACCAAGCACTTATCCAAGTAATTCATGCAATACCCGACAATTCACACGATGATTAAAAAATTAATTTATAAAAATTTTATTTTTCTGTATCGTACAAAGCATTAGCCAATTTAATGTTTATTGAAATACATTTAGACTCCTTTTCTAACATTCTAATTAAAATATCGCACTCTCCTATGTTTTTTTTTAGATCTTTTAAAATTTCAATCATTTTGGGGGGGTCTTTTAGTAAAAAATAATTTTTAGTCCTTATGAGTGAATTTGTGAAACAAATAGAGTAGGAATACATTCACACGTATTAGGAATGACAACCTTGTGGATATTAAAGGACAAAAAAACTGTAAAAACGCTTTAATACAAATTAAGACATTTTAAAACGTAATAACTCAAATCAGATAATAATTTTACGGGACCGAGTGGTTCGGGAAAACAACTCTAATAAAAAATGTATTCAAAGATGAATTTTTAATTAATTTTATTGATTCCATGGAATTTAACAGTCTTACTGTCAGCCCCTTTGAATTTTTAACTCAATCTTTCCGACAATCTGTAAAGTTAAAAGTTAAAGAGACTTTAAAAATCATTGAAGGTGAAGTTACAAGTTTAAATTCTACAAAACTGGGTTTAAAACATTGGATATGGAATCTATTTTTGAAATTGGAGATAATATGACGCATCAGATTAATAAAGAAAAAAATAGTAGGAGATGTTATAAGAATAATAAAAGAAAGAGGAAAAATAATCAAATTGGGAATTAATTCGCTAAAATGGAACCTGACCTTTTAGGGATTTAAATCCTATTCCTTGTCCTGAAGGAGAATTATTTAAGACTGTTGAGGAAGTCCAAGACCTTACTTTACATGACATTGATTGCCTAAACAACAGAACACATGGATATTTGAATTTGTACAACGGGGAAACAGGAGAAATAAGTCAAGAAATTAGAAACGAAGTAAATGAAAAAATAAAAAAATGGGTTTTAGAAGAGAAAGTTTTAATTGAAAGAGGAGTTTTGGTGATTTACAATTCTCATTTACTTAGTTCTAAAATTTTATCTGTAATAAATAAGCTTTCAGAGAAAAGCCTCTCTCCTTTAATTTTCTTAGTTGAAAATTTATCAAATGAAAATCTTTCTACTGAAATTTTGAACAATGCACTTGTTTGGATATTTTAGAAATGAAATTCGAAGATTACAAAAATATTTTTTCAGCTAGACTGGATTTTTTTAATTTTGAAAAATAACGAAGTTTTGGATTTTTTAGTAATTTGGCTGAAGTCAAAGGCATAAATTATGCATAAATATTTTGGATATGTGTATTTCTAAAGCACAAAGTTTCGGTCTAAATTATTGGAAATGAATGAAATTAGTAAAATCGTAAATTTGTTTTCACTGCCTGAAATAAATCAAAAATAAATGTGGAATTTTATTTAAAAATATTTAATTTTTTTTTGTCTAAGGGTTTATGTCTGAGGTAAACATTATTGAAAAAATTTTCAGAGAACTTGACTTAGATGAGATTAAGGAATGTGAACAAGGACAAATACATTCATAAGTGGACCAGTTGTTGGAAAAAACATGTCTGGTTGTGAAATGTATGAATTAGTTAAAGTAGGAAATGAAGGTTTAACAGGAGAAATCATCAAGATTGAAAATGATAAGGTTACTATTCAAGTATATGAAGAAAAAGTCTTTGTGTTAATGACTTATTGTGAGGACAGGAAACCTTTATGTGCTGAACTTGGACCTGGTATTTGAGAATATTATGATGGTATTCAAAGACCTTTAAAAGATATTTGGGAGCTACAAAAAGTATTTATATTCCTAGAGGAACAGATATTCCTTCTTTGGATAGGAAAAGGGAATATGAATTTATTCCTTGCATAGAAGAGGTACTTATGTTTTTGGAGGAGATATTTTAGGAGAGAAACTTTTGAAAATTCTTTAATTCAAACAAAAATACTTGTTCCACCAAAATATCAGGAAAACTAACTTTTATTGCCACTAAAGGTATTTAACTCTTTCTGACGTCATAGCTGAAGTCGAAAATAATAAAAATAAAAAGAATTGTTTATGTTTCACAGTTGGCCTGTAGAATACCAAGACCTGTAAAAGAAAAAATAAATGCCACTAATCCTCTTTTACTGGTCAAAGAATTTTAGATTCTCTTTTTCCTTGTGTTCAGGGAGTACAACACTATACCAGGAGCATTGGTTGGTAAAACTGTCATTCTCAATCTTTGTCAAAGTATTCAAATTCTGATGCGAGTTACGTTGGTTGTGGAAAGAGGAAATGAAATGAGTGAAGTTTTAATGGACTTTCCTAAATGACTGTAGAAGGTAAATCTGACAGTATTATGAAAAGAACTGTTTAGTAGCTAATACTTCTAATATGCCAGTGCAGCAAGAGAAGCTTCATATACACAGGAATTACAATTTCTGAATTTATCAGAGATCAAGGAATGAATGTTTCGATGATGGCAGATTCTCTTCCCGTTGCAGAAGCCCTTAGAGAAATTAGGTGAAGATTGCGAGATGCCTCTGATTCGGATATCCAGCGTATTTGGCTGCAAATTAGCTTTTTTTACGAACGAGCGGGTGCAGTCACGTTTAGGTTCTCCTAATAGAAATGGCTCTGTTACAATTGTAGGGCTGTTTCCCCACCAGGCGGTGATTTTAGTGATCCTGTGACTTCTGCAACTTTAGGAATTGTCCAATTTTTGGGGTTGGATAAAAAGCTAGCGCAAAGGAAACATTTTCCATCTATTAATTGGAATTTGAGCTATTCAAAATATTTTTCAAGTCTTCAGCCATATTATGAAAATATAGATCCCAATTTTATCAGATACCGAACAAAATGTAAAGAAATATTACAAATGGATGACGATTTATCAGAGATTGTTCAACTTGTAGGAAAAAATGCACTTTCAGAGACTGAAAAGTTAATTTTAGACATAAGCAAACTTTAAAGAAGATTTCTTACAACAAAATGGAATTCTGATTATGACAGGTATTGTCCATTTTGAAAACGAGATTTATGCTTAAAAATATTATTGAGTATTTTGAAAAGCCCAAAAGATAATTTCAGGTAGAAATAACATGGCAGATATAAAAAAACAAACTCAAGACATCTTTTATAAACTTATGAAAATGAATTTTTATGCCTGATATACTTTAGAGAAATTAGAGCAATTATATTTAGAAAAGATAGTTTTAGAATTTAATTGGTCAATAAAATTTTACAATTCACTCATTATTTGCAGTTTTTAAATTTAAGGCAAAATTTAATACAATATTTCATATAATACAAGTGTATTATATTATTAAGTTAATACAATTTAGTTTTTTTAATTATAATAATTTTACAATTGTAGTTTTTAAATAAAAAATCTTAGGTAATAAACTTTAAAATAAAATTTTAATAAATTAAAGTTTAATTTTACTTCAACTGGTCCTTCTTTATTGTCACTTAAATTATCATCTTTAGTTTCAGCATTTCAGCTTCTTTCTCTTAAACTATCAATTGTCGACTTTATTAATTTAAATTCATTGGACTCAGGTTCTCACCAATTGCTACTTTTTGCACTACGTAATATTCTTTATTATAAATATCTTTGATTTGTTTCTCTTCTAAACTTTTTTCAGATAAATCTCGCTTTTCTTTTCATCCTTATCTTGCATTTTTAGCAGTCTAGGTTTTGTAGACTTTTTTTATGTTTTTATTTTAGAATGTTTTCTTTATAGGTTTTTTATACTTGCACTTTTAGAAGATGTGCTTTCTGGATCAAAGATAGGGAAATCTTTGATTTGCTTAGATCTTCTTTTTCAACTTTTGGAAGTGAATCTTCAAATTAATTTCATTTCTTTCCATCTGTAAAAATTTATCAATAGCTTCTGTCATTTTTTTATATCTTCTTTTTACTTTCAATTCTTTCTATTGATGGAAACTTGTAAAAGTTTAGAGGCAAAGATTTAGACTCTTTTTTTATTTATTTTTTCTGTAAAAAAATGGTCTGGAGTTGCTTTTCGTTGTATTTGAGAAATCTGTTAGAGGGAATTGGTCAATGGAGTGACCGCATCGTCAGAGATTTTTAAAAAGTTTAAACTTTTCGGTTTTTTATTTTTTAAAGTAGACTGGTTTTCTGCTTTAAAAACCATCTCTTTTTTTATCTTTTTTTGTAAATCTTTTGGTGCAAGATTGACTAGCTCTCTTTTAGAAATATTTTCAGGTTCTGCTTTATTATTTTCATTCATCAAGGCCAATTTAATTTATCAAAATGGAAACTATTTACTAACCTTTTAAGTATGTAGGAATTTCTTCATAGCTGCTATTTTTTGGAGTGTTTGACATTCAGAAATCATCGGACCATTTTTATTATTTGAGATTTGAAAGGACTAACGAAGTCATTTTGTTTATTTAGACGAGTTTCAGAAAGTTTATTTTATTGTCTCTAATATTAATCTTCTTAATTTACTCGCTTCCGATGTCTTTTGCATAAAATCATACAAAGTATTTTCTAACTTCTCAATCTTTGTCAATCAAATTTAAAATTTGCATATCAGAGAGACGAGAAGGGGGTTTTGTATCTTTTGTAACGAGACTTGATCTCTTCTTTACTTGCGATATCAAATCCTAGTAAAAATACTACAAATCCAGTCATAATTGTACCTACAATTAAACCACAAGTGTTTTTTTCATAATAAACAAACATTTTTTTCAATTTATATTTTAAATTGAAACTTGTTTAAAATCAAAACAAATAAAATGGATTTAAAAATTAATTTATCAAAAATGAGAATTAAATTAACTTTTTAAAATTAATTTTGCTAAAATAAAACTTGTCAAATAAATGTTTTATGCATTTAAAAAATTTATAATTTCATGCTTTTATAATTTTAACGTTACAAAAGTTTAATTAATGCATTTAAATTTTAAGTTTTTATGCTTTTACGATTTTTAAGTTTTTATGCTTTTACGATTTTAATTTTATGCATTTTTAAATTTTAAGTTTTATGCTTTATAACAATGTTACATAGATTTTATTTCTATGCATTTAACAATTTTTAAATATTACAAAAACTTTAATTTATAAAATTCTATTACAAGAAATTTTATTAATTAATCTAAAACTTTTTTTTTATTCTAAAATTTTTAATACCAACTTCTTTGCATTAGCTAGTGCATCATTTATATTACCATATGCCTTTTCACACCACCCTATTTTGTAAACAGGCTTATTGGTTTGTAAAGTTAAGGATTAGGTTTAAATCCGAAACTTGATATAATTGAATCATATCTTAATGTTTCCCCATTATTAAAATTAACAAGATATTATTATTATTTTTCTCATACTACTTATTTCAGAATTAATCCATAATAAAATTTTTTGTTTTATCAAAAATGATTTTTTAAAAGTTCATATCTTCTCTTATCTTGTTTATTGGTTCGGATACATTAAAATTTTATATTTGACAGGTCTATCAACTCTCATTTCAAATTTCCAAATTTGATTTATAAATTGAACTTCTTGAGATGACGTCAATTCTTTGATTTTTTTTATAAGCTTTCTACAAACATCTAATGCCACATTACCCATTCCCAAAATACACACTTTATTTCCTAAACTAGTAAAATTTATTTTATTTTTTAGTATGTCCAAAGCACTAATAAATCCCATTTTTTCATTATAATTTGGTACACACCGGTGGCTATTACAAATTTATCATAAATTGGTTCTATAGTCTTAAAATTTTTATTAGAAATTTTGAAATTAGGAATGAAATTAATATTATCCTTTTTAATTATGTTATTAAATATTTCCATTTTTGGGTTATGTGAAAGATTGTACATTCCTCCCATTTATCTGATTTTTCGTAAATTGTTACTGTTTTTACATGTGGTGAAGATATTTTGCTAAAATAATCCAGAGGTCCTCTCCAATAACACATATTTTCATTGTAGGATTTAAAAAAAAAAGTATTTTACAAATGTTTAATTAATGTGTTTTTTTATTATCAAATTCATTTAAACTTTGCAAAAGAAAACTGTTGTATAAAAAGTTATTTAAAAAATCTGTTGCATAAATATATTTAATTATTGATACAATCTTGTTGCAAAAAGTTATTTAAAAAATCTGTTGCATAAATATATTAATTATTGATACAAGTCTTGTTGCATAAACGCATTGCATAATAAAAAAACCCTGTTGCATAAATATATTTAATTAATAAGAAAATATGTTGCATAAATTTTATTATTTAGAATCTTGTTGCAAATATATACAATTAATAAGAAATCTTGTTGCTATAACATTTTTAGAACAATATAAATTTTGATCAGTTTGATTACTACAATACAACCTTATAATAATCCTATAATATTAAAGCAATATAATTATTATTTTAAATAAATTCAACGTTAAATTATAATTTTCTTAAATAATTAAAAGTTTGTTGTTTTTACTTTCTATTTTTGTTTGTTAATTTTTTAACATCTCTATATTATAAAAAGATAAGAAAAATCTGTATTTAATTTTTTACCCCTTAATGTAAAGAAAAAAAATTACAAAAAGAAACATATTATACTGTGTAACGTCTAAAATTGATTTTAAAATGCAAATCTAATTATTATAAGTGTGTGTATGAACTTAAAATTACGTTGTTATAAGAACGTTATTATTTTAAAAATTTATTAAAATTAGTTTTTACACCCATAATGTAAAAAAATGAGAATTTAAAAATTGTAAAAATAAGCATTTTTTGATGTTTTTTGTTTTTCTCTAGGGGTTAAAAAATTAAATAAAATAATTTTGATAATCTCTTTTATTTAATTTTACACCCCTAAGTGGAAAAAACATAAATTTTTAAAAGTATTAAAAACAAACATTTTGGTATGTTTAACATTAAAAAATGTCTTTAAATAAAAAATGATTATTACAAGTGCACATATATGATTATTAAAACAACCCCGTTCTTAGAACGGGTAGCTATGCTAGTTTTAAAAATAAAATCTTAAAAAAAATATTTTTTAAAAGGCATGGATAAGAATTTGAAAAAACAAGAAATCGATGACAATTTGATAAATATTGAATTAAAAGAAATTTTAGAAAGACAAGATCCTGAAATGATTAATAGGGAATTTATGTCATCTTGTTAAATAAGATCAAAGCCAAGAGGAAAATTGGACAAAGAAATTGCT
>PQWD01004104.1:21934-40403 GCA_019425675.1 Leucinodes orbonalis
CTGGAGTATCTAAAATCACTGATTTAGTAAATGAGCATTTTAAGAATTTAGAGATTAAATTTGGTACAGGATCTTTTATGAATTTAAAAATATTAGAAAATAGTACACATTTAGAAAAGGTTTATATAAAACCAGTTGATGCGAGTGAATATCAAGAAATCAAATCTCATTTTTTACAAATTAGTAAAAGAAAAAATTTGAACACATCAGACTTTATATCGGAGGAATGGCATAATTTATTGGGAAACAATTCAATAGATGGATTTGATAGAATCAAAGAATATATTTTAAAAAGTGAGGATAAAGATTTAGAATGTACAAAACTTTGTAAATACATTATTGGACATTTAGTAAAAACAAATAATTTAAATAATGAAAACTTACAAACAAATTCATGTTGTGACGTCATTAATACGTCATATGAAAGTAATGATTTTTTATATTTTTGTCTTAAAGATATATTTAAAATATCAAATAGAACTCAAAAAGATGTATTAAATTGGATTATTTATTCTACTGATCAAAGAAAATACAATGTACAATTTATTAGTAAACTTATAGAATATAAATTAATCAATCTTGTTGAGTATGATCAAGCCTTAGCCAGAAGTATAAAAATAGAAGAAAATTCAGATTTAATTATTAATTTAGTTACAAATCTTATTACTAATGATTTACAAATTTGTACTGTTTATGATTTTATCGCTTTACTAGAGGCATTAGCTAATTTTAGTGATAATTCTAAGATTTATGATTTTTTCCAGAAAATAAGTAATTGATGATTTTGATAATACCAGTCAGAATGATTTTAATGAATTTATAAAAAAACAATTACCTACAAGTCTTAATGTAAAATCAGCTTTTAAATTTTCATGGGAACATTTTGTCAGACATCATAAGTTACCTACATTGTATTGTTATCAAAAAATAGATATTATTTCTAATATAATGAAAAATACAATAAGTTTGTATATAAAAGATACATTAGAAGTTTTTATAGACGCATATAAAAGAAGAAATTATTTATTTATAAAATTTTATACGAGATTTATTTTAAAATTATTAGATGTGTTAGAAGAGACCCAAGAAAATTTAAAAATAATTTATGATTTATTGAATCTTATAAAACCCTCAAGTGTTCCATTTTTTACATCAGGATATTTAGAAATATTACAACACAAGTTTATTAAAAGATTTTTTGATTTTTATATGGCAGAAGAAGTTATTAAGATTTTAAATACAAATGAGAAATATATTTATCCTTGTACAAAAATATTTTTGATTTACAAAGACAATAAGAACTTTTTAAAAGTTTTTGGGATTTATTTAAGTTATCTTTGTAAATATAAATTTGTACATTTAAAAAATATATTTAATAGGTACAGAGACAATATACCTTTTTTAGAAAATCAGAATTTATATTTTAAGATAAGGAGGATGTTACAAAGTAATAATATTATTATTAAAGATTTTATAAATAATAGTCAATTTATATTATGCATTATAGATAACTTAAATGAGAAGAACTTGGTATCAGTTTATGCTAATAATATTTTAAGGACTTTTATAAATGAGAAGATTTTAATACATAAAATTATAGCACTTATTTGGGTTTATAATAAATGTGAATATGTGCCTGGTGGATTAAAAATGTTTTATGATGAACTTAGAAAAAATGAATGGGTATTAAAAATAGTTGATTCATTGGAATCTAAATTTAATAAATAGTTTGTGTAGACAACTTTTTTAATTTCTTATTAAGTCAAATATATTTTAAAATGAAAACCCACTGATAATTCCGGGAAAATTCTACTTTATTTTAAGTTTGATCCAAATAGTGTTTAATAAGTCATTGCATAATATTTGTTATCAAATATTTGTCGTAAAGCCGTCTTTAAGTAGAATGACAGTACTCTTTTAAATACACTATAAAATATAAAATGAGGGTACAATATTATAATTTACACTATAAAATAAATAAGGAGAATACTCTATTGTAAATACACAATTAATATAAAAATGATACTTTATTATAATTTACACTATAAAATAAATAAGGAGAATACTCTATTATAAATGACGCAGCTATAAAGCATTTACAAGTCCTATTAAAAATATCAATATAAATTTTATAGCTCTAGCATTAGAAAAGTAAAGATCTATCAAGTTTATTACAAACCAATGTTCTATTAAAAGTCTGATGACTTAATAACAGTTTGTATTTTGTAAATCCTCTAATTAAAGTATTTAGAGTTCAATAACGCTAAGAATTTAATATAAACTTTCTTTACATGTGTCTTATATTTTGAGGAATTTATTATTAAATAAAATTATGAATTTTTAATTAAGTTATAAATAGTGTTTATTCTTTGTATTGCATAGATGTCAAATCTATCATTCCATTTTTAATTAAATTTTATAATTTAAGATATTTGACTTCTATACAAAATCAATATTAAAATACATTGTTTTGATACATTAAAATCAATTTTAAAATACATTGTTTTAATTGATTAAATACATTATTCAATTTAATATAAAATCATTTTTTAATTTATATCAAACTTTCTAATATAGGGTATTTAAATATCTAAACCAAACTTTTTTATATTAGGATATTAAAATATCTAAATACATTATTGTTCTAATATGCAAATACATTAATTAATTGCTCTAATATCTAAATACATTAATTGATTTTATTAATATAAATACATTATTAAAATCAATAGTAAATGATTATAAGCGGTTTTGTTTTTAATTTAAAAAACGGTATTTAAATATTTTTGTAGATACCCTAATGTTTTTTCTTTATTTATGTTCAGTCTATAGTTCTTCTACATTATCTTTACTTAGATCTAAAGTTAAAGAAAAGTTGACTAAGAAGGAATATATAAAATCAATACAGACATTTCTTATTCTTTTTTTACCTTAAATTTTCAAAAGATTCGGTTACAGTAAGTAAGTGTAATCAGGATAATATTACAGAGGAATTGGCTATTATTAAATTTGATCTAAATGTTAAGAACCAAATAAGAAAAATACTGATGAGGGAAAAAGTTCATTATTATTGTAAAGTGTTAGTATTCGATCAAAAAATTTTGTACAGAAGAGCAAGACAAGTTATTGACAGTTTAGTCAAGGAAAGCTTCAGCTTGCCGAAAGAATCTCGTTATTGTCGTTGGTATGTAGAAAAAGACTGTTATTTGTACCGTATCTTAAAAAGTTCACCAATTGAGTCTAATGATAAATTAGTTGAATTGAAAAATGTAATAGAATATACCAGAATTGAAGGTGCTAGACTTTACAATATTGGTTATTTTACTTATACGAGATGTAAATTCCTTTGTATAGAACTAAAAAAAATTGATCCCTCAGAATTTGGTTTGTCTTATAAGTTAAACGAAAGAAAGGGTAAAGATTGCTTACTAAGCAATTCATGCCTTTTAAGATTGTTTGACATTGTTAACCTCCTTGATTTGCCTCCTACTGCGGCTCATTTTATAAATATTGAAAATAAAAGTAAAATAGAAGTAGCAAATAACGAATTTTGTGAAAGTAAAAGTGAAAAGTTTGGTTTTGCGCTACTTTTAGGCGAAAATGAAATCACTTTTAAATATCCTGAACACAGTTTTAAGTATTCCGTCGGTAAAGAAAAAATGAAATTTGTAATTAGTCAGGAATGTTTTGAAAAAATTACTGTTTTTTTTGAGGAAATAAGAAGCTATAAAAAAAATAATTTTACTCAAGAGAATCTGTTTTTCAGATTATTAGAGAACCATTTGTTAGTTCAAAGCAGATTAAAAAAACTTCTTTTGCAAAAAGAATGTGGTAGAAATTTTGTTTTTATGCATTCATGCTTTGCTCTTGATTTGATTACCGAAGAAGAACTAAACATGTTTACTGGACAAGTATTTGATGACAAGTATCTTCAAGATATTGATTTGGGAAAATATATAATTGATAATGAGATAGGAGTAAATATATATAACAGTATGGCGAATGTACAAAATGGAATTACTTATATTATGAATTTGTGTTTATTTAAAGATTATACGGAAGAAGTTGCTATAAAATCCGATTTCGATATTGAGATTTTGAAAACTCAAGAAAAAACAGGTATTTCTATAAAAAAAGAAAACAATCGAGATATTTTTGAAGAGTTAGGAATAAACGGGTTTACAATTTTAGGTGGTAACCAGACAGATAAATATGAAGAAATTGAAAAGGCAAGAAATTATAATATTAAAGCTTTTCCGATTATTGAAAATAGTTTAAAAGAGATTATTAAAAAAATTAAGGAGGATAAGCATGATTAAATTTAAATGTCAAAGGACTTTTAATATTAAAAATTAATTTTTATTTATATTTCCTAAACTACTAAATACTCTTTTTTATGTTTTAAATCTACAATAAAAATAATAATAATTTATAGTTTATTGATTAATTCTTATTGGAGAAACTTCAGCTATTGTACAGAACACGCTATGTTTTTACTTATATTTTCTTTCATCGTCATCACCATTCTTCATCGACTAATTTTTTTATACTCTCAGCTGATTAACTTCACTACTTATTAGTTTTAACTTTGACTAAAAACTCCCTTTCCCAATCTCAACTTTTGCGCATTATTGAGCGCCAGCATACCACTAGAGCCTTGCTACATAGGAGAATAGTTTCTACCCCGTAAGGATAATTTACAGGGCCGACAACTGATAGAGTACTCTATCAGACCAGGGTTTCACTTAGACTTGGTCGGGATAAGCGATGGGCCTTATGACCTTGGTGGACTTTCACCACCCCACGCGAAATGTTAGAGCTTCACCTCTCCAAGGCGGTTCTTCAGATGTAATTACTTACTATGACCTACTTCTCAACTACGACAATTGTAATGCCAACCTACAAGGAAGTATGCCTCCTTCTACCTTATAGAACATTTACAACCCTTAGTCGACGCTTACGATACGACTTTACCGGCAATTATTTATTGACATTTGTATTGTCAATGCTTGCATTTTTTTATACAAACAATTGGGCACCGCTGGGATTCGAACCCAGGACCCTTGAGCACTAGGCGAGCATCACGACGACTGAGCTATCGTGCCTAAGTCTCACTTGTATTCTACAAATATGCCAGTAAGAGTGCTAAGAATCCTAAAACTTTGTTCATGATGCTCTTAATTCTACTTTTTAGCCTAGAAATTATTTTAGAAAGTTAGCTGGGTTTCTTAATTTAACCCTAAAAGTACATTTTTTGTACTACGAGACTACGTTTTTTGCAGTCTTAAACAGTACAAGAGATTTTTATCTTGTTAATGGATTAACACAAGTTTATTGTTAAAATTTATAATCATTGTAAACATTTACAATTTACAAATGATCCGCCATTTCGAAATAGAAACACATTCGTTTTTATCGGGAAACACTTTTAGTTATTGAAATATTAATATAATGCTTTGACAGCCAATCTACAAGTATTCTGCTGTTAAATTTTACTATAAGTCAAAGTAATCTCTGTCTAGTCGTGTATTTCAATAAAACATTCTGCTTAAAAATAATAAATTATCTTATTAAGTCTTATTATGAATAATTACTTTTATTACTATATAATAATACATACATATTAGTATTTAAATAATACTCAAATTTATATCCATAAAAATTCCAAAGTACTATTTTTATATTACGCAAAAATTAGTTTTATAAGTCACTGAATGTTTAATGACTTATAAACATTCAAACAGAGTTAATATTTCACCTAAATGTATTTAAAGCATCTATGTTTTATTTTATAACCCATGTCAGTTGAAAATAAAAACGAAGAAATTATTAGACAAATTTTAGATGATAAAAGTTATTCCTCACTGAGCAACTTAAAACACCTCAATAAAGAAAAATATGAAAAGTTAAAAAATTTAATTTTACAGTTTTTTAATACCGAACATAGAAGAATGTCATATTGCGAATATTTGACAATTGTAAACAAATTAGAAGAAATGACCTCACAAACAGAAATACGTTTTAAAAGAAAAAATGACATGTTTGATTTAAGTGATATTGAATAAATTTATTATTAACTTTTAATTATTTTATTGTTATATTGATTTGTTAATAGTTTAAACACAAAACTCAATATAATTCATTTGTTAAGATTATTAAATAGTTAATTATTTTATTGTTATATTGATTTGTTAATAGTTTAAACACAAAACACAATATAATTGAAATGTCTAAAATATTGATTGAGAAAACACAAAAATGTTAAAGCTATCAATAATATTAAAATTTACAGACAAGTCATTTATATTTTTGTAGTAAAAAAATTAAAAGTGATATTATTTTTTAATGTAAAATTTATTACAAAAAATGTTAAAAAAATCTACTTTTTAATACCCATAAAATGAATTTCGATTTTCTTTGCAGCATAAACGAGATTGAAAATAAAATTCTTGATTTTTGGAAGAAAAATGACTGCTTTAAAAAAAGCAATGAACTGAGTGCAGGACGAAAAAAATACACTTTTTACGATGGTCCTCCTTTCGCTACAGGTCTTCCTCATTATGGTATCTTAGCTGGTACAATAAAAGATATTGTAACAAGATATCAATATCAACATGGTAAACATGTTGATAGAAGGTTTGGTTGGGATTGTCATGGACTTCCTATTGAATTTGAAATTGATAAGAAATTGGGAGTTAGTGTAAAAAGTCAAATTTTAGAAATGGGAATTGACAAATATAACGCAGAATGCAAATCAATTGTAATGAAATTTTCTAGTGAGTGGAAAGACACAGTTGAAAAAATGGGGAGATGGGTTGATTTTGATAATGGTTATAAAACTATGGATAAAGATTTTATGACTAGTGTGTGGTATTTTTTCTCAGTTGTATAAAAAAGGATACGTTTACAGAGGTTTTAAAGTAATGCCTTTTTCTACAGGTTGTATGACAACTTTGAGTAATTCAGAAGCAAAATCGAATTACAAAGATGTTAAAGACGTTTCTTTAGTAGTTGCTTTTCCATTAAAAAAACCACTTTTTGATAAGAACGTTGCTTTATTAGCTTGGACCACGACTTCTTGGACATTACCATCAAATTGTGGACTTATTATAAACTCTGAATTTACATATCAGATTTTTGAGAGTAAGGGAAAGTTTTATTTAATGCTACAAAATAAAATAGAGGACTTTTTTAAAAATGACGTCATTTTTCATGAAACAATTAAAGGTGATAAATTAGTAAAGTTAGAATATGAGCAGCCTTTTAATTATTTTGAAAAACACAGAAAAGATGGCTTTTTTAGAATTTTATCAGGTAATTTTGTATCCGATTCAGATGGTACTGGAGTAGTACATGCTTCACCAGCATTTGGAGAAGAAGATTACAATTGTTTTGTAGAAAATAATATAATTAAGAGAAATGATATGGTTCCTTGTCCAGTTGATGAAAATGGTAGATTTACAGAAGAAGTTATAGATTTTAAAGGTATTTATATCAAAGAAGCAGATAAATTAATAATTGAACATTTAAAAGATAAAGTTGTATGTGTTAAAGAAATTATGCACAGTTATCCATTTTGTTGGAGATCTGAAACCCCTTTGATATACAAACTTGTCCCAAGTTGGTTTATAAATGTTTCTGATAGCGTTGACAAATTGTTAAAAAATAATGAACAAATAAATTGGATACCTGAAAATTTAAAATATTAAAAAATTTGGTCAATGGCTTGAAAATGCCAAAGATTGGGCTTTTTCAAGAACTAGATTTTGGGGTACACCAATTCCACTATGGACTACTGAAGATTACAGTGAAATTTTGTGTATTGAATCTGCTGATGAATTAGCAAAACTCAGTGGACGTGAAATCAAAGATTTACACATGGAATTTATTGATGATATTGAAATTTCTATGAATGGGAAAACTTTTAAAAGAATTCCTGAGGTATTTGATTGTTGGTTTGAGTCTGGAAGTATGCCCTATGCACAAAACAATTGGCCATTTAAAGATAGCGATAATTTTAATTTTGACACTTTAGAAGAAGAATTAAATAAAAACGAGGATTGTGTTTTTTATGAAAAAAAAACTTTATAATTTCCCTGCAGATTTTATTGGAGAAGGTATTGATCAACAAGAGGGTGGGTTTTATACTTTACACGTGATTTCTACCTTGTTATTTGACAAGCTGCTTTTAAAATGTTATTGTAAATGGAATTGTATTGGCAGAAATAATAAAAAGATGTCAAAGAAAGAAAAAATTATCCAGATCCAAATATTATAATGAATTTGTATGGAGCAGATAGTTTAAGATTGTATTTAATTTCTTCGCCTGTAGTTGAGGCTGACAATTTATCTTTTAGAGAAGGTGTCAAAGAAATCAATAAAAGTTATAATTCCTTGGATGAATATTCTTAAATTTTTATTGCGAGGCATCAACAGAAAAAAGTTTGTGTGATTTGGAATTAGATGACTGGATTTTTTTAGCTTTAATACTTTTGTGTCTGTAGTCTCAAAAAGCATGAATGATTATGTTCTGAATAAAGTTTGTAGCGCAGCCTTAAAATTTATTGATGATCTCTCAACTGGTACTTAAGAATTCACAGGGAAGAAATAAGAGCTGGGAATACAAAAATCTTATCAAAACTTTTGACAAATTTTAGTATTGTTATGGCACCTTTTATGCCTTTTTATAGCGAATATTGCTACCAGTGTGTTTTAAAAACAAAAATTGATAAATTGGATTTATCTAAGAAGTTAAATCTGTACATTTTGAAATGTATCCAGAGTTCTGTTTCTGATAGTCATAGCTTTATTAGATCAAGAGAAATTATTGATGTTATAAGATATTTAAGAGACAAACATACAATTAGTCTTAAAACTCCTCTTAAAGAAGTCAAAATTGTGTCTGAAAGGGAATTCTTAAATGAAGCCAAAAAATATAAAAATACAATTATGAAAGAATGTCATTTACTAAATTTAACATTTCTAGAAGAAAAAGATGTAAAAGATTTGTCTATTGAATATAAAGCTAAGCCTTTTTTTGATGCATTAAAACAAGATCCAAAATCTATGAGTGAAAATATAAAAAAAATTAGAAATCTTAAACAAGAGGAAATTTATAAACTTTCCAGTTGCAATCCATCGGAATCTCTTTTTAATGTAAAACGGGAAAACGTTTTAATTGAAAAAAATGCTTTTTTTCCTACTGGATTGTGTAAAGCAATGAAGGATTACGTCATTTTAATAGACAACACTATTGATGAAGATGTTTTAGAAAAGAAAACAGCAAGAATTTAATAGTTTTATACAGAAATTAAGAAAGCTTGTGGATTAAAAATTGAAGATGACGTCAATGTTGAAATTGAAAATGATTACATAAAAAAAGTCACCATTAAATTTTACTCAATTAATTTTAGCAGTGAAGGGAAGATGGTCAGTCCTTGTGAAGATGAAACTCGACAAGATTTATTTACATTTGGGGGAAAAAAATACAAAGTAATTTTAAGGATCCAATAAAGTTGTTTAACTATTTTTTGTTATTATAATATTAATATACTATAATATTGCTTGTATTATTTTGTTATTATTTCTAAAATCATTTTATATTATTAGTATAAGATTGATTTTATTAAGTTATATTTTCTTTAGTATTATTGTAATCTATTTTATGATGATATATCTAGTATCATTAATATTATTGTTATAATATAATTGTAATATTATTATTGTAACTATTTTATTCTTATTTCTATAATATCATTTAGTATTATTTGTGTATTGTTTCATAATCTTTGATTCTTTTTTCATAATCACTTTTTCCTTTTGTAGTTTAGAAATAATTTCTTGGTTATTTTCTTTTTCAATTTTATTTTAATTTTTATAATTTTCTTTTTTAAATCTTCTATTGGAAAATCTTTCTTACTACCTACTTGTGTTTGTAAAACCTCTAATATCTTTTTTTGTTTTTTCTATAATCGTATTTTAAATTTCAATGAATCTACAACTTTTTTATATTCAGTTCCTAAAATTACACATTCTTTTTTTAATTTAATATTCGTACCATCCAATTTCGTAATGACCTCAGAAAATGACACATTTTGTGATTGTAATTGTTTTATAGTCAATTTTTTTTCTTCTAATTGTTTTTTTAATTCTTCAATTTCTGTATTTTCTTTTAGTTTTTATTTTTTGTTTACAATTTTGTATCTCTTTGTGCAAATCTTTAAATTTATTTATCAAAGTAAAAAAAAACATATCAATATTTTCATTATCAGAAAATTTAATAAAATTTTCTGTTTCTAATTTAAATTGCTTTATACTATTTTCTATTTTTTTATATCTTCTTTTTCTCATAATAATTTTCTAATACATTTTTATTTAATTCAGAAATTTCAATTTGTAAATTTTTTAGGTTTTCAAGGTTTCCTAAAATTTTCTTATAAAGCATGGGGAAAGTATTTTTGATAAAATTAAGTATTTCATTTTGATTTATAAAATTTTTAGTTTTTTTCTCTATAATTAACTCTAATGATTTTTTTCTCCTCATTATCCCCTCGATTAATTTTTTCATAAATCTCGTTTAAACTTTGTTTATGCACAAATTTATTTTTTATAATTTTGTTCAATTTTTTTTGTAAATTTCTAATTGTGTCTACAAAGCATTGTAAATAAACAACATCTTCATTTTTATTAGTTTTTATATTATCTTCATTTATTGAAAATTCAGAAGTTAAATCTTCTGTATTTGTATCTTGTTTTTTAGGACTTATTGCTGCCAAAGATAAACCATTCATTCTATTTAAAATTTCAGAAAGAGGGTTTTTATCTTCGACTTTTGTGTATAAAATTGTAGCTTCACTATCGTCAAATAAATTAGTGTCATTTTCATTTGACATTTTAGGGATAAAAATAAAGTTTGTACTGATAAATTTAAAATATCAAGTTGTCTTACTTTACATTGAAATCAAGTTGTCGTAATTTATATTGCAAACTTTCTAATGTTCATAGAAATAAATATTTTTTATTATTTCTAAGAACTCTGTGATATCTTTCTATTTATTTTAAATTGTCAATATACCTACTCTATATTTCTTATATTCCATATAAATGACAATTTTAATGAACAAACTTGGGATTTAAAAAGGTCAATTTTTTATCACTCAATAAAAAAGTAATTACTTACCTTTTATGAAAAAAAACATTATTACTAGTGTTATAGCACATATAGACCACGGTAAAACAACTCTAATAGACAGTCTTGTAGCTCAACAGGGTAAAATCTCAAAATCCCTTGCTGGGGATATTCGGTATATGGACACTAGAGAAGATGAACAAAAAAGAGGAATTACTCTAAAACTTAGCGCATTTGCTTTAGAAAAAGATAATGTAGAGCATATTATATTAGATACTCCAGGACATGTTGATTTTGAATTTCTTATTGAAAGTAGTTCTATTTTATCTGATTGTTTTTTAATTATAATAGACATAGTAGAGGGAATTACCCCTAGAACTTATTCCTTGATAAAATACATTAGAAAAGAATATACTGTTCTAGTTGTTAATAAATTAGATAAGATTGAAGACTGTAATGAAGCATATGAAAAAATCGAAAAAAATTTTATTTAGTATAAATAGCATGGTGGGGGAGGACATCTTCGTATGGACGAATAATAATATTATTATCTCTAGTGCAACATTTTGTTATGGAATTAGTTACAAAAATAGTATTAATATTTTAAAAAAAGATAATACAACTTTAGAAACTGTCATAAAATTTATATTTTATTTAGAAAATCAAATTAAAAAAAAATTGTATGAAAAAATTTGTAAAAGATTTAATATTCTTAAACCTAATAGAAAAAATATATTAAGTACTATTATGCCACTAGGCAATACAATCTTTGATTGTATTGAGTCTATTTATGTACCAAACACATTTAAAAAATATCTTTATGATTTTTCAGTACCTCTTACTTTACAAGAATTTGTAGAAGAAGATCAAGTGGTTTGTTTTGTAGCACTGGGAATTTTGCAAATTCAAAATTTGTACAAAAAATCAAATTTATTATTTTTTACTCGAATTTTCCAAGGGGCCCTAAAGGAAGGGGATATTTTACAAAGCATAAATGGACCAGTAGAAATAAAAGAAATATTTAAGTTTTCTACAAATGAATTTATTAGAATAGAATCAATTTCTGGTTCAAATCTTGTCTGTATAAAAGCTGATGTAAAGAAAAATACACCTTGTTTTTCAAAAAAAAATATAAAGTTTACACTTGGCGAAAAATCCATCCTTTTTACCGATCAATTTTAGTTCCTGAAAATAAAAATGAAATTGAAGAATACAAAAATATTTTAAGAATCCTAGTTCATACAGAACAATGTTTAAATATTAAAATAAATAAATTTAATGAGATTGATTTTTTGTCTGCTGGTAAAGTACAAATTGAAAAAATTATAGAAGATTTAAAATTGTGTGGGTTTAATTTAAAAAAAAATACTGAAGAGGTTTTGTTTTGTGAGTATCCACGAGAAAAAGGAAAGTACAATTTTGAAGATGAAAATTTAAAAATTAATATAGAAATTTATAAAAATGAAAATATTGCTTTTTTTGATTACACTGATGAGTTTAATAACAGATTTGTTGTTTTAACAAACAAATTTAAATGTCTTGTTTTAAGTATATTGGAGATTTTTATTAGAAGGGCCAGTTATTTCTGAGTACATAAGAGATACTACTTTTATAGTAAACTTAGAAATTAATAATTTGTTATTAGATGAAGATTCTTTTTATAGTCTTTTAAAAGTTCATATAAAAAAAGCTTATAATCTTCTAAACCTTCTATTGCTCCATTTTTTTATAAATTGACAATTTTATACAAGAAGAATTTCTAGGTGGTTTTACAATGGATTACAAAAATTTCCTAATTTAATGTTAGAAGAAGTTTATGACGATATTATGTCTTTTTACGTTTTTAATATTATAATACCTTATTTTGTATATGATGACTACATTGAAGAAGTGAGAATTTGTACTAAAGGAACAGCCTATATTTTATCATCTGAATTTGGATATTTTTATGATTTAGATTTTACAGATTACAAATTAGAAATTAGAAAAAAGAAAGGATTACAAACAGATGAAAAAATAATTAATAATCCTGAAAAACAAAGAACATTAAAAAAATAAAGTGATATTCCTATATATAATTAATAAATTGTCTTTTTAAATGTACAAGTACTTTATCAAGTAACTTATCAATATAATTGTTTTTATTATTAACATATGTAAAAGTATTTTAAAGTACTTTAGTTACTAAGTAAAAGATAACCTCACTACAAAAAAAATATATTTAATGCAAGCATTTTGTTAACTTGTAAAAGATAACTTCACTACAAAAAATATGTATTTATTTTTTAGGGTACTTTAGTTACTTCGTAAAAGATAAGCCCATTGAATAATTTTTAATTTTTATCCCTAAAATGGAAAAAAATGATAAAAAAAACTTACTCATCTTCTTTTTAATAATGAATTTTCTAAAAGCAATTCTATTTGTTCAATATGTTTAAGTAATTATAAATATCCAATAGTAACATCATGTGGGCATGTATATTGTTGGAGTTGTATCCATGAATGGTATTCTACAAAAGTGCATGAATGTCCACAATGTAGAACCCATGTGAGTCTTTACGACTTGAATATTTACGATAAAAAAAACACAGAGAAATTTTTAAAATATACAAAACTATAAAAATTATACAGCCATCAATTTTACAAAATGCAAGATCTTTTGGGGTACAACTTTAGAAAGTAGAGTTTGTGATCGTCCTAGTAAAAGAATATTTTTTTCGCTATTGTTATATTTTATTGTGGGTGGGAAATATATAAACGTCTTTATATGATAGTTAGTATTCTTAGTATCTTAATTAGAATTGTAGTTTTTACTAGTTAAGGGTATTCTTAAAATAATATTAATAATCTATTTTGTGGTTCTACTTCAAAATTAATTAGCTTAATAACTATATTATATTTTATTTATGTAATACTATAAAATAATAGTTTTCTTTTACATCATCCTAATACTAATTATATTTTTTATGTAATACTCAAAAATAACAGTTTTCTCTTACATCAGCTTAATTATAATTATATTTTATTTATGTAATACTTAAAAATAATGGTTTTCTTTCACATCAGCTTAATTATAATTATATTTTATTTATGCACATTAAATGAGTTTGTTGTTTCCTATTTATGCACATTAAATGAGTTTGTTGTTTCCTATTTATGCACATTTAATGAGTTTGTTTTTTCCTATTTATGCACATTAAATGAGTTTGTTTTTTCCTATTTATGCACACTAATTGAATATAGTTTATTTTTTATTAATGAGTTTATAAATTTGCAATTTTATTTTGCACCCATGAAGCAACTTGCTAAAATTGCAAAAACCTTTCTAGAAAATTTAAACAAAACAATACAAAAATCTAATGAAACAAAATAGACAAATTTTTTATAAAAATATACTGGACATTATAAAACAAATCAAGCCAATTTATAATTATGATGAATTAAAAATAAAAAAAAATATAAAAAATAAAGAAACGAGCATAAATAAAAAAGAAGTCTTGGTTTTGGTTTCTAAAGAAAAGGTTGATTTTTTTATTGGTAAAAATTGTAAAAAAATTTTGCATAAATTTATTAAAAATTTAAATTTTGTTTGTACACATTTTGTACAAATTTTTTTTATACCTGAAAATAAATAGAATTTGTTAGTGATACTAATTCTTTTAATAATATGTTATTAACCTTGTATTCGTATCTTATAGATGTATATGATCACTCTTATAGAACTTATATACCTTATGT
Source organism: Leucinodes orbonalis (assembly GCA_019425675.1). NCBI lineage: Eukaryota > Metazoa > Arthropoda > Insecta > Lepidoptera > Crambidae > Leucinodes > Leucinodes orbonalis. The sequence continues at coordinate 36,801 of PQWD01004104.1, forward strand.
ATGTTATATTTCTTTATTAACTACTTCTGGGGTGATTTTTATTATTGACTGTGTAAAATGTCGGACACAAATTGTCGAGTCAGGGTTGTTCACATGCAAATATAAAAAGATTTTTCCAAATATTAAAAGTTATAGAAAATTACAAATAGATTTCAAAAATATTACTTGTTATAAAATAGGGGATTTTTATAATTATGATGATTTTTTACTGTTTCAAAATTTTACTATATCCCCTAGTACAGTAATTGACTGGAGAATAGAAAATATACAATTTTACTTAAAATTTTATATTCGTCAAAATATGATAAAATTTCATAGAGCTTTAAAAAATTTGAATTTTTATAATGAAGCATCTTTCCCTATAGAAAATCAAATAAATTTTTTTTTAGAGAAAGAGAAATTGAATTCTTTTGAAACTGACGAAGATTTTCTTTATTTTGAAAAAGATTTATTTAATAATCACAAATATGATTTGCATAATTTAGAAGAAATACATGAACTTGATATATTAAATAGGAATGACAGCACTATTAATGATACTAATAATAAGTAATAATAGTAATAATAGTAATAAGTAATAATAGTAATAATAGCAATAATAGTAATAATAGCAATAGTAATAGTAATAATAGTAATAATATATAATAGTAATAATAGTAATAATTAATAATAGTAATAATAGTAATAATTGTAATAATAGTAATAATAGTAATAATAGTAATAATAGTAATAATAGTAATAATAGTAATAATAGTAATAATAGTAATAATAGTAATAATAGTAATAATAGTAATAATAGTAATAATAATAGTAATAATAGTAATAATATAAGTAAAAAAGATTTATATTATGAGTCATTGAAGAGATATTTAATTTGTAAATATCTTATAGAAGATACTCCATTTTTAGATAAATTAATTAGAAATAGGGAAATTCTTGCAAAAAACAGCAATGAGTCAATTTATTACGTAATGACAAATGATCAATTAGTTTTTTTTGCTAAACATAAATTTAAAAAGGAGAAGAATATTATCAATTTGGAAATTAATTGTTCATCAATTCTAAAACAATTTCTAAATTTATTTGTTTACACAGAATAAACTTTAAACAAATTTCTTATTCCTTAAAATGAGAGTGGACATGTCAGAAAATATTTCTTGGATTTTTCAAAAAGGAAGTTGGTTCGTTCACATTGTTTTATTTGTAATTTTGAAGCTTACAATTTATTTTCTATTTTCAGAAAATGTTAGTTGGCAATTAAGTTTAATTTCTTACAATTTAATTACATTTTATTTTTTTCATTGGAAAGTGGGTGACCCTTTTTCTGAGGAATTTTACAATCACACTTTTTGGGAACAAATTGTAGAACAATCTGATGATACAACACAGGTTAGATTTCTTGCTTTGTATCCAGCACTACTTTTTGTAGTTGTTAATAAGCTTGTTAAGTGGAATAATACTTTATTATTGTTTTATTTTATAACACTCTTAATGGTTACAATCCCTAAGTTAAGTTTTATGCACATGAAACGAGTTTTTGGTTACAGAAGTCACAATTAAAAATTTATTAGTCATTTTACGTTTTTTAATTACTCCTTTTTAATTTATAAAAATTTCTAATACTAACCGTATGGGAGATAAATTTATTTTAAGAGAATTAAAAGAAGAAGATTATGATAATGGTTATATAAAATGTATTAATGAACTTACTTCACCAGTAGACATTACCAAAGAAACATTTTTAAATAGACTTACACTAATGAAAAATAAAAAAGATTATTACGTTGTAGTTGCACAAGACCCTAAAACAAGAAATATACTTGGAAGTGGTACAATTTTTTTAGAATATAAATTTATTAGAGGGTGTGTAATAAAAGGACATATAGAAGATATTGTTGTATTAGGGGAAAAAGAGGTCTTGGGATAGGTAAAAGAATAGTTGAACATTTACTTGATTATGGAAAAAGAAATAATTGTTATAAATTGCTCTTGTCTGTGAACAGAAAAATATTAAATTTTACGAGAAATGTGATTTAATGAAAAAGAGCATGAAATGGTCGTTTACACATAAAATTTAGAATTAAAATAAATTTTAATTTATAAAAATTATGACATAATAAATTGATTGGCTATTTTAAAATTTAATTATTATTTGCATAAATGAAAAAGAAATAAGAAACACCTTATTCCTTAAAATAATATAGCATCTTATTTATTAAAATACAGGATAGCATCCAATTAATAGATAGGTCATTTTACACTTAAAAACAGATTCTTATAATAAAAAAATATAAATATAGCTAAAGATTTGAATCTGTTACTTCTTAAATTTTTACAGAATAAAATTATAATTCTTTTTTTAGAAATAACTAAAATTTATTTAAGTACCTATTTTTATACTAGTCTTATTTTATATTATTCTAATTTAAAAAAAACTAATATAAAGTAGGTATTATATTCAGTAAAGTCCTATTTAAATTATATTCAGTAAAGTCCTATTTAAATTATTATTCAATAGAGACTTAATTCTTAAAAATATTATTCAAAGAGACTTAATTCTTAAAAATATTATTCAAAGAGACTTAATTCTTAAAAATATTATTCAATAATAACTATTTAATAAATGTATCTAGCTGATTAAATAAAAGCATGCTTTTTTTCATATACAATTTCTTTCTTTTTATAAAAAGTATCTCCTCTGTATTCGACAACACTTAGAACTTCTCTAGCAAAATCTAATAAATTCAAATTTGCTAATATTTCAACAAATTCAAGTATTAAAAATTCTTCAATATCATCATATTTTTTATTTTTATCAATTGTTTGTTTAACAAGTCTATTAACATCTATTGAATCAAAATTTAATGCATTCTTATAAATTTGTAAGGCTATGTCTAACTCCCCATGCTTAATGTAAAATTTCATTCCCATTACTCGGAGTTGGTTATTAAACAAACATTTTTTAAAGTAAAAATCAGCAGTTGATTTTTTATCAATTTTATCGTAAACCAGTGCACAACCATAAAGAGATTTATAATTATTTTTAAGCATCAAAGTGCTCTTTTTAAAATAATCTAATGCTTCCATATATTCATTTTTATACACACTTTCAAATCCTAGTAAATTTAAGGTATAAGCATCATTTTCTATATAAAGACTTCTTTTTAGACATAAAATACTCCTTTTATAATCATTTTTATGATTATAATAATTTCCTAGTGCTTTCCAAGTTATAGAGCTATTAGGAGAATCTAATATTAAATTTTTACATAATATTCCTAATTCTGTAATATCAGGTGAATTCCATAAAGCAGTGCTGAAATAGTCCATGTTGTATAAAATTTAGGATCCTTGTGTTTTATAATGTAAAAAAGCTTTTTACAACTTTCTGTAAGTCCGAGATCAAATTGATTTTTTGCATAAAAAGCTAGTGCATACGACCCTATTCCGGGAATAAACCTCGAGTATTTTTCCAATTTATTTTCAGATGAAGAAATGTCAAAAACAAACTCGTCTAAACTTGTTTTACTCTTTAAAATCCATTTCTCTTATTTCTTTAAGTTTAAAATTACTATTTGGTTTACAAAGACATTCTTTCAATTC